>PGFW01007077.1:24958-40495 GCA_003123925.1 Haematobia irritans
ATATATGTAATAATATTATTCATTTAATAGTATTAATAATTAATAATAGTAATGTTATTTAATAGTAATAATAATAATAATGTTAATAATAATTTTATATAATTCATTATAATATGTAGATATATTATTTTAAAATTTAAATTTTGGTATCTATTCGTTAATATATTGTTCCATAAATGTGCCTATATATTTGTTGTTGTTTGATGTTTTTGTTGTTGTTGTTGTTAAAGTTAAATTTAGAGTTACAAGGTTACAGGTTGAAGAGAAATTTGTTGTTGTTGTTGTGGTTATTAGGTTGTTGAAAGTTGGTGGTGTCATCATCTGGGATTATATGTGCGACGACTTGTCTTACATTGTGATCAATTACGCGCAGCTTATGCCATCACACCAATACCATCAGCAGCGGGAATTTGTATATGATGACCACATTTCGAATGATCGGTCGGAATTGGAACATTAGAACCAACCTCCAGTACCAAGTTTTGAGCTTAAGCCGCCGATACCCTTACCGAGGAGATTACCGACGCGACCGGCCACAACGTTGGTAACAGCCGCCGCCTGTGCCGTAACATCTTTCGGCTGAGGCATTCTAACGCGTGGCCCGGTATCCTCGACGACACCCTCCTCCTCAGTGCCGTCGAGGGCTCTACCACCACCATCCTCGACAGTTTCATCACCTTCTGCAACATCAGGCATGGTTAGAGCACATGTCGCTTCTTCGGTAGCCATACGTTGGGCAACAGTTTGATATGCTTTAGAATTTAGCTTTTCCTCCAACATACCCTGCAACTCAAAGTCCGAATAGATTTTCTTCACAATGTGGGATAACGCCTGCACCTGAGCATAGTGGAGTGCATGATCCAAACGCTCAGAAAGCCAATTGCAAAGCATATTAATTTGCTGCGTGTACCATTGTTCGAAGAAATTCAGCGTCCACAAATCATCGCCAATTTTGCCACGAATCTGCTCCATATTATTGCGGAAAAATATTACATAGCTTTGTCCCAAATCTTTACCGGAACTGGAAACATTCGTAAAACTTAGAATCGAACCAATTAGACTACCCTCATCGTAGCGTGCCAATTTGGACAAAGTCGACTCTAGCACTGACATAAGTTTACCACTGAGGCCTTGTGTCATCGCTACATTCGCTTTATCGAGCTGATCGTCAATTTTTGCATGAAATTTATACAGGTCAATTCCTTCGATGGTGGTCAATTTAAAACTTTGATTTTTAGCATTTAATATCACATTTACCATGGCACACATTTCCGTTGGAACTATGTAATCGGTTGATGAGACAAAGACAATATTCTTCTTGAGCCATGATTGGAACGACGCATCCGTACGCGCTATGCATTGTTCGATCATTTCTGCTGCCATCATTTTGAGACGCTGTTCTAGATGCTGGCGGAATTCTGGCTCTGGCCAATGGAGATCACGTATGAACGATTGTAAGGCATCGAGTTTCCAAAACAGGTCTTCGGATGTGGCACAACCATTGCCTTTGCTCTCCCAACGCTCCTTCTCGAAGCCTTTGTTGATGGACTGAGCTATCGATGACTCCATTAGGTCCACGTACCGGACAACCAATGGAGCAAATGTATCACGCAGATGCTGATGGAAACGACCATTTCGCAGATTGTCGTCGGCTCGCAAATAATCGTTGAGAATTTGAAAAAGAGGGAAGGAATCCCAGGTGTCCGGTGGTTGCTCCGATAAAACACGATCCATATCAACTGCGAAGAGTGACCAAAATATTTCGGCATGTTCAACCAGCAGATCACTGAACCAGGCAAATGCTTCCGCATAGTGTTCCTCATTCTGCTGTTGTAAATCCACACATAACTCAGCTAAATGGATCAAGTCTTCTAGTTTCTTTGCTGCAGGTACGGTCACTTCGCCGCGCAAATCTTCTTCAATTTTGGCTTCGGATGATAAGCGTGTATAGTTAACCAAGGCCGCAGATTCTAAGCTCTTCTTTATCATTTGTCGTACTTCTTCGGGTGGAACTGGTGTGACGATATCCTTCATGAGCACACGTTCCAAGAGTGAAAGGGTTGCTTTTAGGGCACCTTCTGGTCGACCAAAGGGAAAGCAAAAACGGAAATTTGTGATTTGATATTCGAGCAAGACGCGCAGACGTTCTTTGATTTCGGTAAATTTCTCTTTCTCCTCGTGTGTGATGCTACCAACACCATCTGGTCGATTTCCATGGACATGGCTGGCGCAGAAGGCAAACGAGTAATGGATAAGGGTTGGATCAATCATGAAATCCTTTTCTGCACGGTCCAACAGGTCTGAGAGATAACATAAATGACGATAACAACCTCGAACACCGTAGCGAGCACAATATTCATCCAGTACAAATACTTGGCCAGGGCTGAACCAACCTAAGGAAGCGTATTGATCATTAAGGCGATATTCTAAAGCGAGATTTTGTAGCAATTTAAAGAAGAGGGCATGATCTAGAGAACATGGATCGGCACTAATGTAATCCTCCATGCCATGTTTACGTGCCTTATCAGCATCACCCTGAATTTTCGATATGGCCGAATTTTTGTCCTGAGTAACTGGCGGTGTCGGTTTGTGTGATTGGCCAGTGGCGCGATACATTGCCATTACCCACAGACTGCATTCATTTTCGTCATCACAGGCAAAGGCAATACTATCACCCTCTCGCACAGCGTTAAAGAAAAAGCGGCCACCATTTAAATCGGTGCCAAACATAAGGCTAGCACTAGCTCCTTCGATATAATCTACCGTATAGCCATCTAACTGCATCATTTCCGCCGGTTCGGATTTCTTTTCTTTGTAACTGCACATGGCAAAGGTGTATTGGGAGACTTGTACTAATACAAAATAACGTTTCTTCCATTTCTTCCATACAGATTTGCCAATAGCATACAAGTGACCACAGTGTTTCATATTGGGTGGTTTCTCTAAACGACAAGCTATCTTAATGCGCAAATCTTGATCGGGTAGATTCTTCGGCACCACCATACGATGCCACTCAGGAGTTTTTGATGACAAAGCTGTGGGTTTTATCGTCACCTTACCCAGTTCTTTGTCTTCTAAAGCTAGCATACCAGGATTTTCAGTATACAATTTAACTTTGACTACAGGCAATGGATGAGTCGTTGTAAAGTCGCCCTGTGTGTCCCACATAGGCTTCGAGGCTTCAGCTTGGTCTGTTTGTAATTTTTCGCCATTTTCTACCTCCATGGTACAGTAGACAATGCGATTAGGAGCCAATGATTTCAAACCCTTAACTTCCATTACTATCACTTCCAATTGGAAACTTAAAACTACATCCAATTTTGAAAGTTGCGTTATGCCTTCTTCTGAATCTCCCTCCAATTTGGAGAGAGAGCCGTGAGAACGCAAAATCATCTTCAAAAATGAAGGCGTGCTATGATTGTAACGTTTCAGCTTTTGCAAACCATATTTGCTGTCCATGTTACCCTTAGTAACTGGCAACGATTCCAAATTTGCCATCAACAAGTTTATCGATGATTTCAACTCTTCAATGTACAACGATTCCATTTCTTTCAATACAAATTTTGGCATAAGTTTACGATTCTTTTCCATTTCATTCACTCGCTGCATGCGGCCATCCAATTCACGTCTTATAGCTGCCGCTTGCTCATCGGCAGAGTCCAGCATTAAGGCATTGAATAAAATCTGATGTTCGAACTTCTTCACACTTAGAATCTGCTGGAACATGTCGTACAATTGCTCCTTCGACAGAATCAATTCACTATTCAGGGACTGTTGCAACCGAGCCGGCTTCTTGGAATCCTCCTCCCCAGTACCCTTGAGTATTACATCGAATTTGGCCATCCAAGAGGTGAGTACAGTATCTTTGCTCAGACCATCAATTTCGGGCAACGAACGTACACGTTTCTCAATGTTCTTGGTGAAAAAAAAATTAAAAAAAAAAAACAAAACAAAAACCGGTCAAACAATATTCTATATATAGATAAATTAATATATTACATATTTAAAAAACAACACAACTAAATAAATTATACCAAAGTTAAATTAACACAAATGCTTATTCCCAAAAACTAAATAATGAAAAAAAAATATCCAAAAGACAAACAAAAAATATAAAGTAAAATATAACACCACAAGAAAAAGAAATACATATTTGTTGTTTTTCTTCTCCAATTCTCGATGTATATATATTGATAATTTTGTTCTATTTATGAAAATTCACTTGGTTAATGCTTAGCTTTAGAAGGCAAGAACTGGGAGTGGAGGTGGACGATAAAAACCACAGGCTTTGTCATCAAAACCCTGAAGTGCTCGGAATCATTGGTTTGTGCCGAAGATTTACCCTGATCAACGATTTGCCGCATTAAGATAGCTATGTCGTTGAGAAAACAACCCAATATGCAAACACTGTGGTCATCTTTATTGTATTTGGCAAATTCTGAGAATATGGAGAAAGATATTATTTTCGTTTTTTGAGTACAAGTTCTCCAATATCCCACCTTGTGCCATGTGTCAGTTACATAATTGAAAAGAATCCGAAACGCGGAAATGATGCAGTCTTGTTATCTTATTAAATTATGTTATGACTCTAAATATACTTGTAAGAGGAAGCTAAGTAGACATAGGTTGTGGTCATTTTTAGGTGGCCGACTTTCTTAACGATGTAGCTGAACGAAATGATTGTTTAAAGAAATATGCTGATTTTTGTCTGTGATTGTTGCAAATTTGAAATGCAGTTTTGTGGGTTAGGTGGAATAAGCATAAATGTATACCGCACTGGCCATTACACAACGACACCGCAGTTACTCTGTGCATATATCGGACCATATCAGAGGTAATATTTCAGGTGCATGCTTTATTATTAAGGCATGATGGTTTTTCACATAGGTCATGGTATTAATCATTAGGATCGTACTATGTTTCTGTGTTATAAATGCCCTCTTCTTTATTTTTTGCTAATATTTAATCTCTCATTTTTATAGAATTAATTTATTAAGTAATACAATAACGCTTCCTTAGATATCTTTAGCCCTGAGCCATATGATTTACTTGTATTTAGTACTTGATTTAATATTTGGCTCGCTTTACTGTGTTCGAGAGTTTGTTATTGATTATTTTATTTTATTCTTCTCGACCTGTTTGTCTCGATGCAGAAATATTCTTCGTATGCTGATTTAGATTCTCTACCTTCTATATATTCCATTATAGATATATATAGATACATGCGCTAGCCGACCATAGTCTCATGGCGCGCAAAGTCGACCAGGTGCATGTAAAGTGGTGTTGGTAAAGCTACCAAGACCATATGACACGAGGAGAACAGAAGAAGATTATACGAAATCAAAGATGGAGTCTGCGGTTACTAGCTCGATATACTCAGAAATTCAATAAATCTTCCGTTTTTGCATTTCCCTTACTTTTGAGGATCTGCAACAGAATCAGATGCCCTAAATAGCAACCCCTTTATACAATTATTCTGAGAAACATAGTGCGTCAACTGAAAAGTGATTAACTATGGCAGTCAACACCAGTACCCCCAATATATTGTTGACTTTTCAAATCTCGAATAATTAAAGGATTGAGGTATTTCAGAAATCTTGGCTAGTGTTTTTTTAAATTGATTTCAGCATCTAATGTGGGGCTACCGGCAGTCTCTATTTTAGAATTTATAATAATTGTGAAGGATTGATGAAACCCTCATAGACAGCAAAATATTTTGAACACAATCACCTACGAAGAACTTATACGATTCATCTCTGCAGAAAGATTATACTGTAGTGATTTTTACAAAGCCAGAATTTTAATAACAAACATATATCAGGATAAGCCATTTTCTGTTGGTTCTATATTTTTAGCTAGAGATTATGATACATTGCCGAATAATACCACCACTCTCAAATTAAGATACCAACACTACATTCTAGTTGACTTAGTGATGATTTCCGCTCATTCACTTGAATCGGAGAAATCCACTTCGACTCCCTAAGGTTTTTCCTTTTTTTTTCAAAAATTCTCCATATCCGCATACCATATTTTGAATCGAATGATGCGGATCTTCTCTGGCTTGTTTTTCTCATCGGGCTACTCCTCTGCTGTTTATGTTTTTTTGTCCTCATGTTGTTTGTGCGAGAGGTGAGCGTGGAATCCCCATCCTTTTAAGGGTATCATCGGTGAGCTCAAAGTCCAGGCTATACAAACATAAAAGGTTTTGGAGAAGAGCTCTGGATTGTAGAAGCCTAAGCTATTAACATGGTTGTTGGCCAACATCCTGATAGTAAATCCTAGGTAATATTTTGGTTTTACTCGTTGTGTTGTTACATAATCGTTACAATAATTATCGCATCTCCAAAAGTTCCTAGTCCAAGGATATTTATCTTAGTATACATCTAGAACCAAGCGCTTCCAAAATTATTATGGCCGCAGAATTATGTTCGAGCGGACATGATTAGCATGGTAGGCGCGTAGTTGTTGTTGCTTTCTCATGGTCAAATTTAGTATTAAGTAATAATTGATCGCTTCAATTACTCAGAAATTAATACAGAATAAACTGTATTACAGAAAACTGCAAATTTTGTACCAAATGGATAAATAATTGGGTATCAAAATTTATAAGCTTATAAATCCAAGTTTTTAAACGTGGGACTCAGATCGTGGAATGCGCAAGATTAAATTTGATTTTTTTCCTTTGTTAGTAATTAAGTTCATGTCTATTGAATGATCGTCAGCATCTGATAAAAATACGTAAATAGTATAGTCGTTTAGAACATGAATTTCTCTCAGGTGAGATAACTTATGTATTGGGTGCATTGCTATGTCTTTCTGTCTTATATTGGCATCAGACTACGCTTCATGAAAGAGTGAGGATCTAATTTTGGTGTGTCTCGCATATATGCTTATGTGTATATTTCACGGATGTTTATCCCACAATTTCCGACAAACTCAGATTTCGTGAGACTCGATTAGGGATTACAGAAAGCATAATTGTAATATTTTTTATTGTCGCAAATAAATTAATGAGGTTAGATATTATGCGAAAAATTTGGCGATGATATTTAGGGACTTGAAATATCATTACGAAAATCAATGTACCAACGCTCAAAGCATATTTATATAATAGCTTTAGGCAATATTGGTTTCTTCTGGATGCGTATATGATATTAATCTATTCTCCCTTGATGCTAAGGATTTTAGTGCTTAAAGAATAAATCCACATTGTGGAAGAAACAAAATTCTTGGATTCGGACTTTTTAGAGCTGCCAAGGATAAATGGTTTGAGGAAAAATCTAAATGAATCTAATGAATACAATGCGATATCAAAAACTGATTGCCTAACTATGTAGCTAACATCAGTAAAGATGCGACATGTAGCTCCTTCAATGCCTGATTTAATTGCAGAAATGTGATTGAAACTGTTGAAGGTCGGTGTATTAGTTGGTGGTTCGTCTGCACTGAGATGAAGAGGAAATCGCGTCGCGAGGTTGATATTCACCGTGTGAACGCGTTTATAATCACCTCAAGCCTCAAAGATAAGTTTTTCGTCTATTGATGGGTTACCAACGTTCATTTGTATTTAGTCTTGCCGTTTCCCGGATTATCTCACTTCGGCAAAAGGAGTATTTTTCGGCGCCTATTTAATTTGAGAAAATAATAAGGTTCTGATAATGTTGGATATCATCCAAATTGTATGGCAAGATTATTTTTCGTCTGATCAATTCGGAATTTGGTCATAATCAATATATAAATTTCCTCTGCTGCTGAGTAGGTCCATTGGTGTTTATACGGATGGCACATAAATGCTGCGCGTAATTGATCAACATGTAGACAAATTATCGTCCGCACATAATTGTAATTCTAGATGGATGACAACCAACTAAATACTTTTACATGAGCAACCTTTAATCACAAAAAACAACAAATTCTCTTCAACCTTTGTAACCTTTGTATAATTGTTAAAAATTATTTTAAAAATTTACAAATTACCGACAATTACGCAGGGAAGAACAACAACATCAACTAATCTAATAAACTTCTATCAGTATCTACTATTGTTTAGGTTGGTCACATTATGAATTTATACTTATTATAACGAATATTATTCTATTGTCTTTATAGGATGTATATTTATTTTTTTATATATTATATAGTTTTTTGATGGATATACAAGCATATTTGGTTAGATTTAATCTTTATTGTATAAATATTACATTATTATAATTTACAACATTACTATTTTATTATTAATCTTAAATGAATAATATTATTAACATATATAAATTAATTATATGTAATTAAAAACAAAAACAACAACAAAGAAAAAATATGTAACTATGTATTGCAAGTTTGGGCAGATGTAGGCAAGAATATTAATTTACTTTAGGCAATTACTTACATTTGATAAAAAAAATTAAAAAAAAAAAACAAAACAAAAACCGTCAAAACCAATATTCTATTATATACATAATATTACATTATTAATATTTAAATCAACACACAACTTAACTAAAATTATACGCAAGATTAAATAAAATGCTTATTCCCCAAAAACTAATAATGAAAAAAAAAATCATCCAACGAAGACAAACAAAAAATATTAATAAAATATAACACCAGCACAGAAAAAGTAATTTAAGCATCATTTGTTGTTTTTCTTCTGCGAATCTCTTAATTGAATTTAATTTTCAATATTTGTTTGTTTGTTAATTTAAATAATTATAGTTAAATTTAATAGTTCATATATTATTTTACTATAATATAAATTATTTTTTATGCGGTATGAGGGTTCAATTGAAACGGTTTTTGTTTTTTATAAATATTTATTTTTCTTTTGTGTTTTATTAAAATTATTTACTCTAATAATAAAAAATATTTTTTTTAGGCATGATCTTCAAGTTAATATACTAAGAAAATTGATTTTTTTAATGAATTTAGTTTTAGAAAAATTAATATATTATTACGTTTAACTGCTTACTTTATACATATGTTCCTATTCCCAAAATGTGCAATACAATTGTATTATTGTGTGTTAGTTAATATTTTTTTTCATAGTATTTGTAGAATTATTTATTATGTATTAATAGGGTATTTATTTGTTATTTTGTTGTTGATTTATTAGTTATATATTCATCTATATATTAAATTATGTTTAATTATTATTCATTAATGTATTAATAATTAATAATATGTAATGTTATTTAATAGTAATAACATTATATGTTAATAATAATTTTTATTAATTCATTATAATATGTAGATATATTATTTATTTAAATTTAAATTTTGGTCATTCTATTCGTATATATATTGTTCCATAATGTGCTTATATTTGTTGGTTCGTGTTTGATGTTTTGTTTTGTTGTTGTTGTTAAATTAAATTTAGGAGTTACAAGTTACAGGTTGAGAGAATATTTGTTTTGTTGTTGTGGTTATATAGGTTGTTGAAGATTTGGGTGGTGTCATATCTGGGATTGATATTGGGAGCACTTGTCTTACTTGTGTCATTACGCAGCTTATGCTCACACCAATACCATCATTTCGCAGATATGCAAGGGAATTATCTTTTCATACGTTATATGCATATACGCTCGGTGCTTTGTTAGAGATAGACATACGCTGGCTCAAGAGAGTCATATAGTGGACGATTAAATTTAGCACCATACATTCCCTGTAGCACTCATAAAAGTTTCTTTTAGATGTGCTTAAGTGCCTGACGAATACCTCCATTTACCGGGAGGTACGACAGATTTAACGAGATTCTTCTGATCCTCCAGCACTCAAGACAACGATTATTGATCCAATTAGTTATTATCTGCTAAAACGTGTGACTTCTCTTCTGACTTTCGCTGCTTAATTAATGTATCTTTTGTTCTGGCTGTAACTAGGAAATTCATTATTTGAACGCCTCATCCAAGGTATCCTCAGATCATCACGACACTCTATCTCTCCTCCGTGTATAGAAATGATCATTATCACACCTCTTATTTCCTCTACTCTAGTTATATTCTCACTACCTATCATACATGACAACTATTTGACTAACAGTACTCACGAAATAATTTGATCAATGTTATTGTTTTATGTGGAACCTGCATCCCCCAATGTCGACTTGATTTTTTTCTCTTCTTTCGTCATCATTCGTTTCGGTTGTTTCTTTGAGAGAGGGTATCCATTATATTTTTATTCGGGTGGAATTTAGCTTAATTTACATTATTAATTGGATCCCAATTCATAACCCTGCAACTCCAATACCGAATTTTAGATATTTCTGTTCATTGTATCCTAGACAATATTGTTGTGAGGATATACTCAGACATCCTGAGGAAGTTATATTTGTCTCAATACAGTTAGTGAAATGTTGCGTATGATTCTATGACAGACTAACTCATATCCCATGTTCGAATTGTATTCAAATATTTTTATAAGTTTTAATAGACCAACTGTGGCACGTGAATGTTATACGAAAGTGCTGATATGTTCATTTAAAATTCTCAATGTTGATCACATTAAATCTATACTTGATCTGATGCAGCAATAATTTTGCTCTTTCTGGATAATTAACTAGTCTCCTTGATATTTAATTATTTGCGGTAAAATATTGAATGATCTCAGGATTACTTTATTCTTTTCATTCCATGATTATTTCATTTATAGCCTGTCATGGGTTCAACATTGCGTTAATAATCTATCTAGTAGCAATCGAGTATGATTTCGACTGTTATCCCTCAATAATAGTTTTTAAAGACAGTTGACCAATTATGTCTAAAAAAGTACGTATCTAATAGAATTACATATAAAATTATATACCACTAGAGTCCTATGTTCTCATTATGCTTTTCCTTCCTTTCTAATTATCCTAAAAGAAACTGAAAAAGTTCTATAGTTTTTGCATGAACACAATAAAACTATATTAAGGTCTTACCTACATGTGAAGATGGTACTAAATATTATTAATTAAATTCTTTAGATTCTTTTTAGCATTTTAATATTTATATCTATTCTTTCTTTTTAATCTCATAGGTTGAACAACTAATTCATCGTTTTTTGTGAAGACATATGTTAATCGAGTTATAAAACATTATTCTAATATATTAAAATTTTCTTTATACAGCCAAAGTTTTTTTTTAATATAATGGATATCTGAATCATCGTTTGACACTCATTCCTAGCTTGTTCGATCAATTTTCTCGACACAATCATTTGATGACGCTGTTCTATGTTGTAATAGTCTGGGAATTAACATGTAAATTCTGAGCTTCTTTGCTTAATATTAGAGGATGATCATCTTTCAATTAACATAGAATTCGACGAAATGTGAGGAAGAGGACAACTTCGACAGTTTTCTCAATTCTTAATATATGCTGTTTGTTCTGAGTTTGTTGCACTATACTATTTTACTGCTCTCTTTATATTCTGTCTTGTATTCGCTTGGATGATTTTTCTTTTGTAAAGTCCTTTTTTGTTTGTATTGGGAGACTTGAGGCTTATTCTGATAATGATCTTTAATCATTTAGGTTCACGATATCTTACATTTCAGTTGGTATATTTTGTGTATCATATAAATGTGTATCACGCAGTATTGCGTGAATGGAGAATCATACTCCTAATTTTTTTTCGCAGTAATTGTCTGGTCGGCTCGCAATTTAATTCTATGATAGATTTAATTAATTGAGGGTGGTAATTGGCAGGATTCCCATTGTTTGTTTTTTTCTTTAAGGTGTGTGTTTTGCTTCGATCTATTTTATAGTAAGTAATCTCTGCGTTATAAATATCAATTATTCATTGCGATATGTACGTGATGCCATACATCTGCATCCAATAAGTCTCGCAATGTTCAATCACATGCATGTATTCACTAACAGGCATAATATTTGCATTTTCTTTTGTAGTATGTTTGTTTTATTTACTCATTCTGCTTGCTTGCTATCCTACACTAATTACTCTAGCTATAAATAGATCAAGGTACTTACTAGTTTTCCTATTGACATGCATATATGGTTTACTCTGATCAATCAGTTTCGCTGTCTGACATAATAATTTCTTCTTCAATTTTAATATGTATACTGTGGTATTTATAGGTTAAGGCGAATATGATATATTAGTATATATATTCCTCATAAATAAAGGCCGATAGATTTTAAGCTTTCTTTATATATTTAATTCTCATTTGTTCGTATCTTTTTCAGATCTGTGAATATCTTATGATTAGTGTGAACTGTATTTTAATTCTCTTTAAATTATTATCGTTCCGAAGATAGTTAGTATCATAGGTGTTGCTTTATAGGGCTAACTATTTTCATCAATTCGTCGATAACAGGGAAAGCATAATAAAAGATATTATTTGTTGTATTTGTTGTTTATGTTGGCTCATAGTTATTGTTGAGCAGTATATTCATATTTTATTCAAGGGGTAAATTACTCAGTCCTTTCTCCTGTTGTTGTTGATGTTACCACACACATCTTGGTCGATTTCCAGGACATGGCTGGCGCAGAAGGAAACGATAATGGATAAGGTTGATCAATCATGAAATCCTTTTTGCCGGTCCAACAGGTCTGAGAGATTAACATATGTATGATTGACGAGAGAAATATTTACGAATATCCTCTGTGTCTATAAGGCACTGCTACTGTAAGGGTGAGGTCTGAAACAAAGATTTATTTTCTCCGGATGTACAAAATCATCTGGGATTTTGGGCTATCATGTGGCCGATTCAGGAACTATGTTTATACAGGATTGTGATAAGTCCAGTAACGCGCTAGTGATCATTTAAGGCATTATTCTATACGCAGCACCCGATAATCTTGTTGCCAAATGTTGAGGAAAGGTGATATGATGGCATTGATTTCTTTTTATGACCAACATTTCGATGATCGGTCGAGGATTGGAACAGATTGAGCAATGAGATACGTCGCAGATCTCAAATGTTTTTGTGCCTTAAGCGTGCCATAACTCTTTTATCCTGATGGTTTCAGGCGCATTAACTCCCTAGAGACCTTTTTTAGATTTTCAGCTTCGCTGTGCCGAATATCATCTGTTGGTCGTTGGGACGTTAATATACTAGACGCGTGGCGGTTTCCTGACGACTACCTTCGTCTTCTGTTAGTGCGCGTTGGATCTTGGCCAGTTCGGCAGCGGTCTAACCACCACTATCCATTCTGCACAGATACTTCACCACTCCCTATCGATAGCATGAATATCATTGTTTCTTCCTATCAACAGTGCGGTATAGAGGGCACATTCGCTCTATCTACGATTATAGCACTTTTTTCCTCTCGCAGCTTAGCAAGGAGATAATTGGATGATGCTCCATGCATTTTTTATACCATCAACAGTTGCCACTGCAAATCCATAGATAGAAGTATAATTACTTGGCTTCACATGTCGGTATCCGGATGCACCTGAGGCATAGATGGTTCTAATGACTCCAGATATGATCGCCAAGATCAGTTTTAGCAAAATGCATCATTTCAGTTCTCTTGTTCGTTCGATATTCTCTATTTCTTGTTTCTATATTTAAATTCAGCGCTTCAACACATTATGCCAATCGGCTGTTTTGTGCGAGGAAACTATTGCTAACTCACTTCAAATAAATATCGATTTCTGGTTTCCAATTCTTCAATATAACATAAGCATTTGTTCGCCACCAAATCAATTATGGACCTGAGACACTATGTGAACAATTCGCTAAACTGTTTAGTGATCTCGATTCAATTTCTCGGGTGTATTCTTTTAAACGACCTAATGCGTTTCGTGCCATATATTTGGACCAATCGAACTCCTAGCACTGACATATGAAGTCGGTGATAAGCTTACTGTCCTCGGCACTCAGTGTCATCTCCGCGGTTGACCATATCTCGCAGTGTGATGTGTTTTAGTCGTCAATTTATGATTGCAAATAGACTTGTGGGTTTATCGTTCACCTTATATCAGCTTATTCTCTCTCTTTCGTGATGCGTTCTCAAGCTTTAAGCAACTTTTGACTTGATTTTTTAGCATAGTATATAACTAATCTCTAATTTTTACTCGATGGCACATATCTTCCGTCAATTGGAAATGTATTTCATTCGGTTTGTGAATAGATGAGCCACTGGTGAGCTGATCATCATTCTCTCTTATTAACTAGTTGGAAGCTTCACGGCATTGGTATCCTTGTTGTTTGTTTGTTTTTTTCGTCATTTTCTTCTGCCTCATCTTTCATCTTTGAGGAATACGCTTGAGCTCATACATAGTACTCGGAGCTGGTTTAAGTCTCATGAGTTATTGAGCCAAATCCTGCTATCTACGATCTGTAACCGCATATGTTATAAGGCTACTCGAACTGTTTTCCAATATACAGAGGATCTTAGGACTTAAATGTGGCCATTCACCCAAAATTCCTTTCTTGTTCTCAGAAGCGTTGTCGTGTGTGTAACTGGTACTTGAGTACTCGATGACTCCATTCCGTCCCTCCAATTCTGGGAGACCGGACGTACCCAGCATCGGGTGGGGAAGGGATGACTGCTCACGAGAAATGTTGATGATTCTGACCAAATATCGCAGATATAGTTCGTAGAGCTCGCGAAATAATCGTTGTGCAGATTGAAAATATTAGGATGTGAAATCTCTAAGGGTTGTTCCGTGTATGCTCGATTTAATATTTAGGCCACTTGGATCTCATAATTTCAATACACTGTTAGAATGTAGTGACCACTTAATATTTCGCGCAATTTCAACAAAGCAAGTTTTTGCACCCTCAACGGCAAATGCTTGTATAGTGTTCTCCTGATTCGTTATCTGTTACAATACCAATCATTATCAACTTCTCTAAATGGATGAGTCTCATAACGTATTCCTCATTTGCGCTATTCTTTCAATACAAGTATTCTTGAGCTTCGTAGACGAGGTATTACGTCTCTTTATATTTTTTTGGCCCTATTCCGTTCATATGATATACGGCTGCTTTATTTCAGCCCATCAAAGGTTCCCAGCTAGATTCTAGTTTTTGTCATGTTCGTGTTGCTGCTATCCTCTCTAGGGTCGGGATTGGAGCTGGATTGATAGAGGCATTGATATTCAATTCTCACACTGTTTCATACGAGAGGATTCACAGGTTGCTTTTTCACTTAGTAGAGGACTTTTCTGTGCCTTCAAAGGGTGATAGCGCATAAACAAGGATTTGCTCCTTTCTGATCGAGTATCTTGAATTCTACCGATTGTTCGAGCGCAGACGTTTTTTTCAGAATTGAGCTCCGGTAAACTTTTCTTTTCTATCTTCCCGTGTCTCCCCTCAATCACCCTTGCATGGTAATTTTCACATAGTGAGAAATTCGGGCAGAAGGTCATAAACGGGTGATAGTGGAGTTACAGGTATATTCTTTGCATCTCAATCACCTATGATCAATTTTTTCGCGACGCATGACGAACGTTCCACGACAGTTTTCTCAATGTTTGTCTTGCGGAAATAAATTTATAAAATTGACGATTGATCTCTTAGACAACTCTACAATACTGGGCCTAGAAAACTATATCTCTTCATGACACGTCCGTACTTAAGGAAAATACCA
>PGFW01007096.1:0-22447 GCA_003123925.1 Haematobia irritans
TGTTAGAACGAGAAGTGCTAATGAAGGAGGACGTATTTCAGGCCAGACAGTAGGACAAGCAGAAAATGCAAAGTATGGAACAGACGCGCAACTCCCAAGGAGGAGTTGTATCACTCTTCTTTTGGAATGGTTGCTGAGTAAACAACCTCTCTGGGTTTCCTAGAAAAAGAAAGGATAAAGGAGGTGGTGGCATATGCAGACGATGGTGGCCCTAGCAGTCAGGGGAAGAATTCCATCCACAATCAGATGATTTATAAAAATAGCCGCTCCGGTATGACTTGACAATGGGCTGAAAAGGAATGGTCTTGGAGTAACATCGCTGCGCAAGGGAAGAAAACGAGAATTTAGTCATGTACCGCGAAAGATAGCGAAGACCCCCGGACTGTTAAGCCCAATCTGTTGGGTATTTGAAATTCCCTTGGTGGTGAGTGCGCAAGAAGTATCTTGGCGTGTATTCTGGACTGGAACGGCTGGAATGCTTGTAGCGCTAATATGGGAGAAAGGTCGGAGGAAAGCCAAACAACAGGGTGGGGGGACAAAACCGAAAGTGAGTGCCCATTGTCTATACACGGATCAGTTCGCTAGACCTATAACGTATATTGGTGTTTGTAGTCTTGTGTGGGCCGGGCACTTCAGCAACCGACAGGTTAAGAAAGGTTTTTAAAGGTTCAGCGTATGGCGTGGCTTTGTATCTCAGGCGTCAGTAAGGACAGGAACAGATTTCCAAGTGTGCTATTGTGCATCTATTGGCCTTTAGAGATTGTGGCCAAAACGAGTCAGCTGCAGACTGACGTTGTGCGGTTTGCGGAGCTATCGCTGTGGTCGGGAAAAAATTGTTTATCCCGACGAGTTGCGGGGTCTCAAAAGTAATGCCAGATGTGCGCTAGACTGCTGGGCGAAAGCCACTTTCGACAAAAGTTTGAAACTCTAATTCCCGAACAGTGAGGGCGTGGTGTACGCAGACCCCGGAATAAAAGATGGTATAGCATTTCTATCAGCTGATGGTCCAAGATGGATGAGACAAGGTGGTTTCGGTAGTATATTCTAAAGATCGGAACCTTCGAATAGCGAAAAGATACCTAATCACTGTTATAGCATAGTTGTTTTTCAGGCTTGAAATTTACTGTGCATATAAAAGAGGTGGCGAATTTTGGCTGAGTTTCTGCATTTGGTGTTAAGGTTATGCAACATTGTTAGGTGTCATGATTTAGCTTGTAGAGGTTACTGGGGCGTGACCTGGAAAAGCGTAACTTATAGCAGTCTGTTACATGTGTTTGGAACAATCTGCGTTGGTTTCACACACAAAGAAAATTAATAGAGACACGGAGTTCATGTGTTAAAATAGAATGTGTCCCATAGTTGTTAATAGGTATTCTTTATGTTTAAATTTGTGTCGTATTCACAATTGACTGTAATAGGTCTAAGTGAGCTGAATAGAGCTTATATTTCCGGTGGGCACTCTTAACCTTAACTACTAGAGCCATTTTGATGATTTTTGTGAAACTGCCAAGCGCGCCATAATTGTAATAGAAATGGGCTTCTGTAATTAAAAAAAAAAAAATCATAGTGATGGCAAAAATCATGAGGTATTATTTTGTTTACTTTTTGATATTCTTTCTGGTGGTTTTCCATCAGTAGTGCGGATTGTTGTAGTGTCAACATACGAGTTTGTGGTAGCGATGAAGGATGAAATTGAACTTTGAAAGCTGGCAGGGAAGCGTCCCACAATTTTATGAAACATAAAACTAAATTGATCGGCACTGGTTATTGTAACCAATTGAATGATTATTGGAATTCCTATTTTATTTTGTGAACATTTTTACAGTTGTGTTGGATATGTAATGGGGGAAATAATCCTGTAACAAAAAAGAAGTTTCTGTCATTATCTCCTTATTGTAATGATCGAATTGAAACCAACGATTTCTCTGGGTGTAGATTAAAAGACATACGTATCCTATTTTTTAGGCTGTTTAGGTTTGCTAGATACAAAAAGTTAACAAATTTTGAAGACAATTGCATTAATTTTGAAGAATTTTTTAGATATATTAAAGCCAAGCCAAAATTGCCTTTCATAACCATTTTTAAGTCGAATCACTTAACTGTATACACAAAACAACATCATTAGAAAGTGTATGCACTCTTAGACAAGACAAAAAAACCTTATGCGACTTCTATGCTAAGCAAAACTCGCATTCCTATTTTAAGAATGTTAGAGTCACTTGCAAATACAGCACTTTGTATTTCATATAATTAATTTTAACAAACTATCATTGATTTTCCATTTTTTTTTTCATAAACCTTACCAGAGGTCTTTTAGGAAACGATGTAAACTTTGGATATGCATATACGTAGCATTAAACGGCAATAAGTCAGTGATTAATGTTGCGTGAAGTTGACTTATAAGGTACACTGACCATACCATTAACTTTAAACGAGAAGATTTTTCCAGAGTATTTCTTACTACAAGGATAACTTGGGAAAAATCTTAGGATCCACGTTAGATTGGACATTAATGGTTTTAAACTGCTCAGTTCATAGCTGATGTGTTATAGCCTAATTAATGGCCATAAGGGGAAGCCCACGTGGTGCAAGTGGTTGGGTTCAACCCAGTTTCGACCAAACACACAAAAATTTTTTCAGGCGGTGATTCTCCGCCCTCAGTAAGTGCCTGATGACAATTCCACACTAAGTGGGTTTCACGTGCAATGGTGGCGTATAAAAGGAGGACACTGGTCATGAGCTATAACCATTGAGATCGGGCATGGCACTCGAGTGGAAGAGAGAGAAGTACGCGATGTGGTCATCGCAATAGGACTGACATAGCTCGTATAGTGAGGCCTCATATGGCTGCCTACCTAACCTATGCCACAATTTATTCCATTTTATTAAGTCATTATCGGCCAACTGCATTACATTTTGAGAATAATCGTCACAAATTAATGAGAAGTATTTACTATTGTCATTATTAGTCATTACAATGTAATGCAATGTGTGTGAGTTTTAATTCTGGTAATGCAAATTGTAATGAGTTGGGGCTACCTAGTTTTTGCTGCACTCATAGAAAAAAGTCTGCTAAAAACAGCGAGAGTGGAGTGATCGAGCCATCATCAAGCTCTTGGTGTTCCCAGTTGTGCTGGTCAAAAAGAGATGAAGAGCGTTCTGGCGTGGACTACGAAAACTGAATGATGAATCACCAAAAGGACAAGTTGATCCGCTATAACCACGCAATTGATACACGATTGGAACACACTAGCCGGAACAACTATGGTTTTCTACGCCTTGATTTGGCAAAGAGTTGGATTATTCGCGCAAGTAGAGATCGCCGAGATAAGACAAGGAAAGAGGCTTTTGGCTTTAATGCGGTCTCTGCAATTCAAATTCTTGTATGGCCGTTCGGACTCTGCAACGCCTCCGGCTACCTTCGAAAGATTGAATGGAGCGGGTACTGAAAGGGTTGCACTGGAAGTCGTGCTTGATATAACTGTGGACGACTTCATAGTGATGGGACAAAACATTTGACGAGCCCTTAGAAGCTTGACAAAGACGTTATCAGCAATTGTCAGCCGCCTGGTCTACGCTTAAGGAAGCAATGCCTCCTTTTCACAGCGGCGAAGTTAAATACCTGGGTCATTAATGTGACTGGCAGAGGGCATATCCACGATGCAAACAAAATCCACGAGACTGTCAGAGATGGCCACGACCCCGAAATCTCCACGACTTAAGAATTTCTTGGGTATGCTACATACTTACCGGAGCGATCGTCCAAAACTTCGCCAGCATGCGGCCGCTAGTTCCCACAAATTACGCAGAAGGTCAGAAGTTGCAGTGGAGGCGACGAAGCAGGGATTCGATTCCAACATTTAAAAGAACTTTTTATGTTCAGCTCACTGTTTTAGCGTATTCCTATTCCGGCGAAAAATTTGTTTTGGATACAAATGCTAGTCGCGCATGGATATTGGAGGTGTGCTTTCCCAAAGATAGAGCAGGAGAAAGGTCAATGCGATTTTCAGCCGAAACGTTGTCCAATGCCCGAAGAACTACTGTGTACGGACGAGAGCTGCTGCTGTCATAGAAGAGTGTAACATTATATAAATATTGTGTATGGACAATCACTTCTGCTCAGGACTGATCACCTACAGCTACTAGTCGATGGTTGCTCCATATTCAAGAATTCGGAAGCTCAACTGGCAGCTTTGGATCGAAGAGAGCTCCATAACGCTATGATTCTCAGTGTCGAGCATAGAAAACAGGTGGAAAACACACGGTACGGCTGACGCTTGTCAACGTCGAACTTAGCAGTATAGAAGCAAGCACTGCTCGAAGGCTGAACACAAGGAGAGAATTGTTGAATTGTTATCACGTCGAATCTGGAGTGGACTGGCACAGAACTAGCGTAAAAGATCCCATTTTGGAAACAAAATTATTTGCGGCAAGAGGAAGAGACAAGACCATTAAGAAAGGACATCGCAGCCGAAAGTAAGCTTGATGAAATCATACTGGGCTCAATGGGATAACGTTAGTTCTGTCAGTGGATCGGATCCTGCACGTAAAATTGGAAAGGCGAAGATGGCAAGAGCAGCCGAATTTGATCATCGTCGCAATTACAAAATACAGAGAATGCTTTTGGCGCGAGTTCCATAATGGTACCCAGTGGAGCTCATGCTCAGACCAAAACCCGCCGAGAAAGTGCAAGCAAACGATTCTAGGGTTGATGCCAGAAATCAATTGCTCGAATGGGTAGCCAATTGCGAGACAGTGCATTGAAGACGAAAGGTCCAACAGGAAAAAGTCGAGGTCCTAGTGCAAGAATATAGACAGGAGCCCCGTTTGTGAAGAATAGCAATGGATCGTGGGAGGCCTTTCCAGTAAGTGATACTGGAAACCGTTATGTCCTTGTGTCATAGGATTACTGTCAGCAAATGGCGGAGGTGTATGCAATTCCAACCAAGAAGGCAAAACCGAGTTGTGGATGTTGTCAACAAAAACTGGAATAATGTGGCTACGGTGTGCCGTCCGGATCAATCAGACCCAGGGAAGAGAATTTTGAATCGGCCCAATATTCACAAGAGAATGTGTAATCCCTTGTTATCAAGCAACGCAGGAGCTACACCATTCACTCGCAATACCGATGCATGGTAGACCAAGTTTAATCGCACTCTGGAGGAACATCTTCGAAAGATAGTGACAACGGCCAGAGGGAGCTGGGACGAGCATATACCAAAGTTTTTTGCTGTCGTATAGATTGGGCATTTCATCCGATTCCACCTCGGTCGACACCCTCGCAAATAGTTCTATCGGACTGAGTTGAAGTTGGGCTGGTTGATGTGATATTCGGTGCTAAACCTAATGAGCACTCGCCATGGAACGAAACAGAAACGACATCCCAAACACTTTCGGTCAAGTTCCCGAATGGTGGCAACAAAAAATAAAAATGGTCAGCAACAGAATGAAGGCGAAATAATCGAGCTGTAATACTGGAGGGTTCCAGAGAAGACGAATCGGTTCTGGCTATTTATCAATCCCGGCAACGAAAAGAGAAGGATTGCTGATCCGTACCAATGCAAACACAGTGGAAGGCCATACACGAGGTCTACAAGAAGATCAATGATTGTGTGTAATAGCCGGAGGATTCCAGAAGGACGGACAGCGCCTAGATCAAGTGAAAGTTTGTAGCATCTGGAAACGATTGGCTCCTTACGGAACACGGTTCTGTAGCCTGTTCGGCGACGAACAGGCTTAGAGCGCCGGCGAGGGCAGTGATTTACGAAATTTGAGTAATTATAGAATCATAATGAGTTTGTATTTAAATTAGTTTCCGTTGAATTTAAAATTGTACGATAAAATTCTTCGCCTATCACCTTGTTGGCAATCAATCTACTTCTGTTTCTAGTATTTTTCTGGAATTTCTTTTATGTTCTTGTTTGCTTCCGAAATGTTAGTTCTTACTCTCTCATGAGAATAGACAACCGCTTTGCTTTGTTGATTTGTGCTTATCTCTTTCATCTCATTGTCTATTTTGTCATTGTTTGTTGTAGTAATGCGAGATAATATCTATGTGAGTGTGTAGTGTGTTTGGCAGCCACCACCGACGAATTACTTAATGGTCGTAAGATGATTCTAGCATTGTCTAAGTAATGATTCTGGGACGTTCCACGAATATTTGTAGTGGCTACCAGAATGTCTTCTCGATTGGCCACAGCCGCATATAGTAGCGCTCGCATGCTGCTTGCGAAAGTCAGTCTTAAATTAAAGCGTGCAAACGGAATAACTTCAGTGTGAAACGAATTGTAAAGTGTGAGTCATAGTGAATAAATTTGTAGAATGTCGTTATTTAAAAGAAGCGTGTGTTTAATTGTCGGGTTATTAAAAAACGACCTAATAATATTAAAAGTAACAATACTATTTACCAGAGAACTTCTCCCCAAGTCGTCTAGATATAAAAAAACGATCGACTTGGAGGACGTCGTTGACTCCTTCTAGGAATTTTATTGTGCTTAAATACAATAAAAAAAAGTAGCTTGCGAAAAAAGTATATTGTTTTGTTGGTATATGACAGCGTGTAAATTTTAATGATACTATTTATAATATTACTGTTTTTGACTAAAAGTGGGTTATTACAAGTTCTGAGTTTTGGGCCGCTAAAATCGGCTAAAAGTGAAACTAAAGCAAGTAAAAAACACGGCATAAAATAGATACCACTATGTTGTTGCAAAATTTTCACGAAAGCTTTGTAAACTTGCGCTTAAGTGATTCACCTTAAGAAATAAGAGCAATCGTGAAAATAAAAGAATGGAGCGATAGTTTGACACGGCTCAACAATCCGAACTTAATAACCCACTAAATCTGACGATCACTTTAAGCCCAAAGTTCCATTCGTACAGCTATAGTGTAGTGTGCCATGAATTGATTCCCTAATTTAAATAATTGATTTATTTACCATTTCCCCCTTATTTGTAACATACGAATATATTTCAATAAATTCCAATATAACAGTTATGCGTAATGTGTAACATAATTTGTGTAATTTCCAATATGCATCAATATTCTCATTATAAATAAGAATCTCCAGTGATAATACGGTACAGTAAAAGAATAAGCTTCTAAAAATATCAAGTGTTATCAATTTGTGCTCAGGTACAACAGTTGGCTGACGAGCCTATAAAGTATTTGCCAATATTAGATCCGTGACCAAGATTTTCTACACAAATACTGCGATGAAAGAACCAGTTCTAAAACATTTTTTAAATTGGACGCCACAGATCGTTTAATCGAAAAGCAATATCCAGAATGGCCGTCGACAAGCAATCAAGGTACTGACGGCTTACACGACCAGGGTACTCTGTGCCGCAATGTTCGAATGTAATTATCGATTCAACAAAGGAAACCTACAAAAATTTTCGAAGGTTCAAAATTACATTCGAAAATGCAACAAACATAAGTGGAATAAGGACTGTGGCTACAGCTTCTGGTTAAATTCGATACGGAGCAAAAATGTATTAATATGTGGCTGCCTTGCGGCCAGCCGTAAAGAATGAGTGGTCTGAAATCACGATGAATTGCTGCAAACACTAGCCAGACAGCGCCAACACTTTATCTCCAAAAGATGGAACACCTCTTGGTGCACAGCGACATTGATGTTTAGCAAGTATCACCCACCAGAAGCAACAATTCTCGGAATAATGTAGGCTAGCCTAAAGGAAGAGATTGCGAAGAGTGTGCTTTTGTGTCGCGCCAGTGTAATGTGTCAGAACGTCAGTGGCGGACCTGTTGTGCCGCGCACAATATATACGAGGTTAATGGGACAAACAGTCCTGAGGGAAAAATTGTGTTTACAGTCCGAACCTGCGGAATTCGAACGAAATTAGTCAGAAAGGCAAATTAATATTAGAATCTTGCTAGATTCGATGCCCGAAACGATCAACAACTCAACGGAGACGGTCAATAAAGTAACCTCACATAAACAGGAAGAAAGGCAGTTTCACGTCAATCGCAAAGAAAACATTTCATAAATACAAAATTGGATTATCGTAAACTTGGAATCAGTGGAGTTGTGCCTACGTTTGTGTCAAGACCGGACCCGATTTTGCTAAAGATTCAGCGACGGCATTGACAAATCCAAAATCTAAAGTTGTTCTGCGGTGTGGTAACAAGTGGGCACCTGGCATAAGTATGTATACAACACCACGTCACGGATTATGAATAAAAATATAACCCAAAAATAGAGGATGAAAACCAAGATATCGACACAGTGCAACAAAACGTGAGCTCATGAAGTGAATGACTAACGGGGTGTGATGACCAATAGTGGATGCTATATCAAAATGGCTCAGATTCTAGTGCACGTTTTATGGCAACAATTGATATCGAAGGAGAGCCAGTGCGATTTGAAATTGATTCCGGTTCTGGATATACTTTTCTTCCCAGGAGAAATTTTCAAAAAAAAACTGATATTAAGAAAATTAAATCACAGTCAACCAAACATCGTGTTTTCGATCATATACACCGAGGATACCTTTGTCCCTGATGGAAAGTTTCGGGTAAACGCCAAAGTTTAAGGAGTGTCGATTTACGGATGAAATTGTACATATGTCCTGGCAGTTTGTCTCTCACTTGTAGGCACATCATGGGATAAGTAAACTGAGAATCAATCCTTAATGATGATCGATAACAATGTACAAATCCGATCGAAACGCCAAGATCGTTGACATATCCAATAAAGCAGTCGATCGAGAACTAATCCAGAATTTGGCACAAGTGTCTTCGAGAGAAAGGTGGGTGTACACCAGGGTACAACGTTCTCTAAGGCTTGAGAGAAGGAAACAACAACAATTACATCAAGCAGGGGAAATGTACCCTATTCGTGTGCGAGACGTGTTGAAGCAGAACTCGGACCTCCTGGAAAAGGCAGGTATTATCTCGAAAGTTCAAAAACTCAGATTGGGGCTTCCCCTCTGTGTAAACCAAAGGCGACGGTGTGTCCGGCATTTGCGTGATATTAAGTGAGGTGCTAAGAACCCCGAAATTAGTTGATGCAACATTATCCTATAAGACGCCATCCATATAGAAAATGCATATAGAAATCAAATTGTGGAATTGGATAAGAAGGTTCTTCCTGGATGAAGAACCAGATTATGGTTCATCGATGAGAAGTTTCCTGGCACACGAGAAAAAATGTCAGAGCTGGAGAAATTGAAAGGGGCCCAGTGCGCGAGTGCATCGAGGCTCAAAAATCAAAACTCCCTGTTTTCGATGCCTCAACGTCAAGAATTTGATGTCTTTCATAATTCCAATTCGAAATGGTTGCTTCATTACGAAATTTGTGGATGAACGATGATAAGCAATTGAACTTCTAAGTTGGGATTAAAGGGCAATGCTGCTGATGTGATACAAGGCATTCCCGCTGTTTCTAGAAATAACATATAATGAAGTAAGCGGCGCTTCAACGCAAGTTGGTGGAGAGCTACAACAAGACCATCTTTAAGAAGGATTAAGAGGTAGAGTCCAAACAAACGAGACTCTACAGACTCTTTGCAACAGAAGTTGAGCGCGGTGGCTGGCTACTGACATACCCAGGAGAGAGCCCCACTTTGCCGCATCAAAAAATTGAGACCTTTGTGAATAGGCAATTCGAGACCACAGACATAAAAAGTGTGCAACATACATGCGTCACAAAAGGCTACATTCGCAAGAAACAGTAACAATTTGCAGTTGCGGCAATGAAACTGGGAGATTGCTGACGCGGCTAATTCACAAAGTCGGCAGAGTAGAGACGGAGTGTGAAGCCATCGAATGATCTATACAATTGATCTCGAATCGAAAGAGGCAAATGGAAGCCTAGGTAATGCAACGACATTTGAAGACAGATGCAACTAAATCCGAATCAAATGCTATAACTGTGATAAGAACGGGACATCTAGCTTCGAAATGCAAAGGCACGACGCAACGTCAAGGATCCACATCACCATCTCCATTAAAGCAATAACCATAAGAAGGTGACCCCACCAGTCCAAGTGAGTCAGCCCTTTAGACTAAGATCGAAGCGTAGTTTCCAACGGGGCAAGACGCTGCTCCCACCAGACGAATGGCCCAACATCTCGCATAAAGCAATAGGTTCAACAGAAAAGATAAGCAAATTTAAACTATCTGCGGGTGGTTATAATGTGCGAACAAGCGTTACTTTGACGTTGACTTACTGTGCCATTCAAATCTATCATTGAGATCTGAAGTTTAGGTAACCAAGGAAAGTTAGCAGATGCAACGACTGATTGGAGTCGGCTACGCCAGCGCTACAGGGGAACCCGCAACCGTTTGGAAAGGTCACCGTAAAAATTAACTTATTGTAACAAAATCCGTTACTTATGCATTTCAATTGTGCCGGATATAGTAGCAACAGCGAAGTTTAATAATTGGAGCGGGATTTCCATGATTGCTTTTGTCTCATTTGGATATGAAGCGTAGTTGTAATGACATGGTGCGAATGCGCCGAACATACGGGTAAAGCGCTGGGATACGACGGGAATACACTGGTCCGACGTTTGACAACCGAGGCCAGTCAGAGTCTATACCACCAGAATTGCCGAAGCAATATAGTGGGTTCTCAATGAGGAGAGATTGTGACGTCGGCCAATTGTGTAGGTTGTTGCAAAACAAGCAGAAAAAAACAAAAGCAACAACATCTTGATAGCAAATGCCTCGTAACTACGAACGAGAGAGCACTAATACCAGTTTCGTGTCTTTGAACTGTCTGACAATACACGAGCAAATTGTCAATTTTCTGACATTTGGCAAATGTAGACCAGCGAGGCAAAGTCATTTTGGAAGGCAACTCATCCAAAAAGGACCCATGGAGCAGTGAGAAGAACATCTAGAAGGCGTATGTCGAGGCTTGGACACGTCATCTATCGCCGTCAGCAGAGAAATAAGCCAAGCAATTGCTTGATGGAAAAACGCCTGTGCTTTTGCTTCTGAAAAGGGAAATCAAGGAAGAACATACTGTAGTGAAACATGAAATTGAACACGAGAAGAAAGCGCGCATAAAACAAGGCCCAAACGAAGTGTTCCCTCTGGCAAAAAGAGACGAAGTTCAAAAGCTTCAATAACAGGAAATGGCGGAGAGTGGAGTGATCGAGCCAATCATCCAGTCGCTTGTGTTCCCAAGTTGGTGCGTGGTCAAAAAGAAAGAATGATAGTACCCGGATTCTCGCGTGGACTACAGAAAACTGAATGATGTCACCAAAAAGGACAGTTATCGCCGCTTCCCACGCAATTGATGACAACGTTGGCACAACTAGGCCGGAACAACAGTGGTTTTCTATCGCTTGATTTGCCAGAGTGGAATATTTGGCAAGAGATCGCGAGAAAAGACAAGCAAAAAAGACGGCTTTTGGCGTTATGGCGGTCTCTGGCAATTCAATGTAATGCCGTTCGGCACTCTGAGCAACGCTCCCCGGCTACCTTCGAAAAGATTGATGGAGGCGGGTACTGAAGGGGTTTGCAACTGGAAGATTCGTGCTTGATATACTTGGACGAACTTCACATGAGTGATGGAAAACATTTGACAGAGCAGCGCTTCGAACGAACTGAAAGACGTTTATCACAAGCAAGTGTCAGCCCCCCGCCTTGGGGTCCCCCCCCCCGTTAAAGCGCCGTTAACGCCACAGAGATGCTCCCTTTTCCAGCGGGAAGTTAAATACCTGGGTCACTCAATGTACTGCAGAGGGCATATCACCGATGAAGACAAAAATCAAGCTGTCAGAGATTGCCACGACCGCGAATCTCCGACGATTAAGAGAGTTCCTTGGTATGTAATTTCGCGACGATTCTCCCAAACTTCGCCAGCATGCCGCTAGTATCTCCACAAAAAATTGACGCGCAAAAAGGGTCAGAAGTTGCAGTGGAGCGACGAACAGGAGGAGGTGCGAGTGGAGGAGGATGTCAGCTCCTGTTCTACGCGTATCACTATTCCGAGGCGAAAAATTTGTTTTTGGATACAGAACTGCAGCGCGCATGTATTGAGGGTGTGCTTTCCCAACAGATAGACGCAAGGAGAAGGTCATCGCGATATTTCAAGCCGAACGTGTCCAAGCCGAAAAGAACTACTGCTGTAAACCGAGCGAACGAGAGCATGCTAGCCGTCATAGAGAGTGTAAAACATTATGCATAAATATTTGTATGGACAAACTTCTTGCTCAGGCGACTGATCACATCAGCTTATCGATGGTTCCCAATTCAAGAATCCCGGAGCCTCAACTGCAGCGGTTGGGATCGAGGAGGTCCAAACTATGATTCTCAGTGTCGAGCGACAATAGAAAAAAGGTGGGAAAACACGGTAACCGCTGACGCTCTTGATACACGTCGACCTTGCAGTATAGAAGCAAGCACTGGCTCGAAGGCTGAAAATCAAGGAGGAGATTGTTGATTGTTACAAACGGTCGAAGTCCTGGAGTGGTACTGGCCAACAGAAACAGCGTAAAAATCCCATTTTGAGCAAAATTATTTCGGCAAAGGAAGAGAAGCAGAAAGCCAGTAAGAAGACATCGCAGCCGAAAGTCACTTAAATGAAACATACTGGCTCAATGGATTAGGTTTAGTTCTAGTTCCAATGGATTCCCTGCCAACGTAAATGGGAAAGCGAAGATGGCAAGCAGAGCAGTGGCCGAAATTTGATCATCGTTCCAACGCATCCAAAATAAAGAGATGTTTGGCGGAGTTCCATAATGGTGCCAGTGGAGGTACATCTGGGAATAACAAAAACCGCCGAGAAAGTGCAAAGCAAACGATTCTACTGGGTTGGATGCCAGAAATTCACATTGCTCGAACTGGTAGCCAATTGCGCGAATGCAGAAAGGCGAAAGGTCCCACAAGGAAAAGTCCGAGGTCCTATGCAAAGAATATAGACCAGGAGCCCCGTTTGAAGATAGGGCAATGACGTGCAGCCTTTCCCGGGGGGGTAAGTGAAATTCTGGAAAACGGTTTTATGGTCCTTCGTTGGTCCATGGATTTACTTCAGCAAATGGCCGGAGGTGTGATGCATTCCAAAACAAGAAGCAAAAACGATCTGTGGATTTGGTTCAACAAAAACTGGATATGTCGCTAACGGTGTGCCGTCCCGAGATTACTCAGACCAGGAAGAAAATTTTTTTTGAGAATCGGCCATCATTCATAGAGATGTGTGAAATCCCTTGGTAATCAAGAAAGCGAGGACTAACCATTACAAATCCCGCATCCGATGCCGCATGGTAGAAGAGGTTTAATCGCAGCTCTGGCGGAACAATCTTCGAACGGAAAAATGCTGACAACGCGCAGAGGGGACTGGGACGCAGCATATACGCAAAGTTTTTTGAGCTGCCTGTATAGATCTGCCCATTCATGATTCCACCTGCTCGAACACCTGCCAATGTTCTATGGAACTTCGAGTTGAAGTTGGCCTGGTGATTCTTGAATATTCGATGCTAACTGAATGAAGCTCGCCATGGGAACGAAAACAGAAACGACATCCAACATTTCGGATGAGTTCACCGAATCAGTGCGCACAAAATAACAATGGTCGAGAGTGCACAGAATGAGGCGAGATACGGATCGCTCGCTGAAATACTGAGGGCTCCAGAAGAAGAATTGGTCATCTGCTATTTAAACCGCCGCAATCTCGAAAGAAAGGATTGTGTCGGCTACACTGCAGAAACACAGTGGGAAGGTGGATGACCAAGGTCATCAAGAAGATCAATGATGTTTGTATACGCCGGATCAGAAGACGACAGCCTAGATCAAAGATGAAAGTTGTTACTCTGGAAGCGATTGGCTCCTTACGGAACAGGTTCTGTGCGCTGTTCGCGAAGAACAGGCATTAAGCGGAGGCAGTAGTTAGAATTTGATAATTATCGATATAGAGCTTTCATTTAAATTAGTTTCCGGTTCAATTTAAATTGTAGACGATAAAATTTCGCTATCACTTGTGGAAGATCATCTTTTCATTTTCTAGTAAGTTTTCCATGGAATTTCCTTTTCATGTTCTTTTGTTGCTTTACGAAATCGTTTAGTTCTTACTCTCTCAATACGAATAACAACCCCTTTTGCTTTTGTTATTTTGTGTCTTATTCTCTCACTTTCATCTCATTGTCTATTGTCATTTGTTGTTGTAGTAATGCGAAGCATATATTCTATTGAGTGTGTATGTTGTTTGGTCAGCCACAGAAACGAATGTACTTAATGGTCGTAGATCCTTCTAGGCAATATGTCTAAGAATGTTCTGGGCGTTGCCAGAATATTTGATATGTGCTACAGAATGTTCTCGTTTCTTGCAGCACACCGTCATAATATAAAAGCCGACTCGCGCATATGTCTGCTGTGCGGAAGTCAGTCTTAATTAAAGTCGTCAAACGCATAACTTCGGTGTGAAAGAATTGTAAAGTGTGAAGTCATAGTAAATAAATGTACGATTGTCGTTATTCATAAAAAGAACTGCGTGTTTTAATGTCGGTTAATAAAAAACGCTAATATTAACGTAACGATATATAATTTACACGAGAGACTTCCTCCTAGAGTCTCTATGATATATAAAGATCGACTTAGAACGTCGTTGACCTTACCGTTCTAGGAATTTTATGTGCTTCGAATACAATAACAAAAAATTACGCTTGCCGAAGAAAGTATTTGTGTTGTTTGGTATATGAAAGCGTGTAAATTTTATGCGATATTTATAATATTATGTTTTTTACATAAAGTGGGGTATTAAAGTTCTAGTTTTGCCGCTAAAATCGCTAAAAGTGAAAAACTAAACCAGTAAAAAAAACGCAGTAAATTTCATATTTGTTGGCAAAATTTTCACAAAGTTTGTATCTTAGTGCTAACTTAAGAAAAGCAATCGTAGAAAAAATGGCGATTTAGCGTGGCTAAACTCCGACTAATACCACCTTGAAATTCTGTAGCGATAGATTTAGCCAATCATTCAACACTTGGTGTAGTGTCATGAATTGAATCCGTATATTAACTAATTGCAATTTTTTAATTTTCCCCTTTAGTGTAACATGAATATACGCAATAACAATTCAAATATTACACGTCTATGCGTAATGTTGTACATAATTTGTATTTCAATATGCTTCATATTCTCATCTATACAATAGCAAATCTCAAGTGAAATAACGGTACAAGTAAAAAATAACCTTCAAGAATAATCAATCAAGTGTTTTCAATTGTCTCGGTTACAACAGTTGCGGACGAGGCTAAAAAGTTTTTGCCAAATATTATAATCCGTGATCAAATTTTCTACAAATGAATGAAGAACAGTTTAAAATTTTATATGGATCGTCACAGATCGTTTAATCGAACAATCATCAAGAATGCCGTCGACAAGTCAATCAAGTACTGGCGGCTTCCACCGGTGACTTGTGACCATTTCTGTGTATTTGATTCAACAAAATTGAAACCTACAAAAATTATTATTCGAAGGTTTCAAAAATTACCATCGGAAATGAAAAACATAGTTAGAATACGAGGAGTATCGTGGCTGAAAGCTTTTTGTTAAATTCCGATAGGACGCAAAAACAATGTTTAAAATATGGTTGCTGCCTTGGCGGAACTAAGAAGTGAGCCTGCTCTGATACGATGAATTGTGCAAAACGTTGGAATCACATTATCCCCCACAAAATGAACCTCTTGGTTCGCAGCAGCACAATTTTTTAAGCAAGTTATCCAGACACGCCAACGAAAACAATTATCGGAATATGTACGGCTGCCTTAAGGAAGAACGAGATTGAGAGTGATGCTTTTGTGTCCCCATGTATTGGAAAGCGTCAGTGGCGTGACCTGTTTTTTGCGCAGCACGAATTATTACGAAGGTAATAATGGACAACAGTATGAGGGAAACAATTAGTTAGGCAGTCGCGACACGCTGGCGAATTCGACGAAATAAGTCAGAAGGGCAGTTTAGTCTTACGAATCTGCTAGGAGCTGATGGCGCGAAACAATGACAAACTCAATCGGGGGATCGTCAGATCAAAGTAACTCACCATAAAGGAAAAAAGAGTGTTCACACTAATCGCAAGAAAAACTTTCAAAATACAAATGCGTTGAAAATTACTGTTAGGAACTTGGAATAGTGGATTGCTGCCTAACGTTGATGGCAAACTGGCCATTTTTGCTAAAGGAATTGGCCGCATTTGAACGAAATCCCAAATTAAGTGTTCTGGGTGTGGTAAAAGTGGGACCCTGGCTAAAGTATGTATAATCAACGAATTATGAATAAAAATATGAAACATAAATAGAGGATGACAGGCATATTCACCAAAGTGGCAATACAAAAGTGCTATGAAGGTGATGACTACGGAGGGATGTATAGCCATAGTGGATGTAATCCCACGGGGAATGGCTGCAGGATTCTAGTGCACGTTTTATGGCATTGATATCGAAAAGGAGGACCAGTGCGAATTTGAAATTGATTCCGGTTCTGGATATTACCTTTTCTTCCCAGGGAAAAAATTCTGCAAAAAAACGAATATTAAGAAATTCAAATCACGTCCGAAAACCAACATCGTGTTTCGATCAATATACACCAGGATACTTTTGTCCCTGATGGCAAAATGTTCCGGAGTAAACGCCAAGTTTAAGGGAGTGATCGATTACGATGAATATGTACACATTGTCCTCGGCGTTTTGTCCATCCAACTTGTAGGACCGATCATCGATACGACGTACTGAGGAATATAATCTTAATGAAGTTCGATACAATGTAACAATCAGCTCGAAACCCAACAACGTTGACATATCCAATTCAAGCAGTCATCGAGCATTAGATGCACAGAATTTGCAAGTGTCTTCGAAGACAAAGATGGGGTGTACACCAGGGACAAGGTATCTCTAAAGGCTAGAGAGAGAACAACAGCCAATTTGACATTCAAAGAACGAGAATGTACCTATTCGTTGACGCGAGAGCGTGTTTGAAGCAGAATGGACTCACTGAAAAGGCAGGTATTAAATCGCTCGAAATTAAAAACTCAGATTGGGGCTCCCCATCTTGTGGTATCACCTAAAGCTGGACCGGATGGTGTCGGGCTTTGCGTGGATTATAAAGTGGGTGTAAAACCCGAATTATTGATGCCATTATCCTAACCCCCACTAAGACGCATCGAAGAAATATCTTTAGTGGCCTTACCAGTGATTCGACAATGACTTTGTGTCGCCTCGATCTACTACAAGGCTTATCTGCATATCCCAGTAAGAGTGAGGATCGCAAGTATTATAGCAAATCATTGTCGACACATCGAGACCTACCGGATGCTAAAGGCTGTCCTATCAGCATAAAAAGCAGGACGCCGAGCTGAATTCATGCGGGTGATTGACCAAAATGTCTGGCGAGACGTCCCTAATTACTGATCTAATTCGATTGATATCATCGTGCATGCGTAAGATCAACTGAAAGAATGTGTTTACTGAATCGGTAAAGAAGATGTTTGAGACAATTGGTAGAAGTATGACTTAACATTCTAAATCGAAAGAAATGTTCATTTTTTCAAGTAAAGTATTGAATTTTTGCGGGGCAGGTCATCGGAACACAATCAAAGTAACAAAATGCCATCAAAAGTAGACGCAATTATCACAAACGATGGCCTCCACCAGGATATGCGAATGATAAAGGCGTTTTTTGGGGATGGCAACGTACTAGGCCGTTTCGTAGCCAAGATATTTCAACAATCTAGTGCACTTTACGAGAGCTTCTAAGGAATAATGCTAAATTTAGATGGTCACACTCAGGAATGCAAAAATCATTCGAGAAAAATAAGCCGGAATTGGTTAGTGATAGAGTATTTGTATCCATTCCATCCACTATTGCCGTATGTCATGGTGGCTATGCGGAATGCGGGACCACAGGTATCGGTGGGGTTCTGCTCACATTTGGTAGATGGACCTTTGACGAGAGCGGACCTATTGCTTGCCTCTAGAGCTCTTACGTCAGCCGAGAAGAATTATTGACTCAATTGATAGGGAGTGCATTGGCAATCGTGTTTTGGTCAGTGCGCTGTTTCCATGAAGTATTGTTTTTGGACGCGTCATTTTAAGCGTCATAACAAGATAATTCAGCCGATAATGCGAAATATTTCCATCAAACAGGAAAAAACTACCACATATGACCATCAGCACGCTTGGCAAACGGTATGCACGGCCTAATTTATCAGGCTTCGATTATGCGGTGGAAATTTAAAAAAGGCTCAGAAAAACGTTAATGCAAGAATTGTCTCTCAAGAGCACCGTGCTCAAATCAATCAATCTGTATGTCCAATTTGATAGAAGGTACGTCATATACTGCACTTTGTAGTGTGCGCAACATATTGGAAACGCGGGCGATATAATTTTAAACAATTCAAAAAACGAAGCATCTAGCAGATCTTGAAATCTAATCAACATATTGGGAAAGAGTTCACGTATTAAGAATATGAATCGGGTACACTATTGAAGAAACGTTTTCGTTACGAGATGCGAGTTGTGTACCAAAACGCTTACAAAGAGACACGTGCTAACGAGAGCTCCAATCAACCCATGTCGGGATTAACAAAAAATGAAACAATTGGGCACGTCGTTATGTTATTGAAAATATCGATCAAAGACATAGAACACTTGTAGCGCTCTTGTACTTCATGTGCGAAAAGTTAAATTCCCCTCCGAACAAGCTGAACTGAACCCCTTGGGATGAAACCGACTTATTAATTGCAAAGGGTCCAGCATCGACTACGCGGGACCAAGATCAAGCTATCATTTTCTGGTAGTTGTGGGACGCGAATCGAAATGGGCTGAATCGGATAACTAAAATCCGCACCAACTTTCTGCGATCGACGATTAAAATTTTGGAAGAAATATTTTCAAGAAATGGAATCCCGGTTATCTTGGTTTCGGATAAATGGGCCGTCAATGTTTCACTGGTGAGGGAATTCTCCTTTTTCCTGTAAAAAATATTCAAATTTCCAAAAGGTTATGCCGCGTTCCGGGCCATCCAGCTCCACTAATGGCGAGCAGAGAGAAATGTAAGCAGACGCAACTAAAGGCAGAATAGTGGCTATGTCTGAGGAAGTCCAGTCGATCCAAATGATAAAAATTAGAGAAATATTATTTAAATAACCGTGCAGCTCCTTGAAAATGGTAAAGAACTCTTGACAGACCCAATGATTTGGGAAGGCAAATTAGATGCCAGCTGGACACACTTAAACCCCAATAATTGTAAAAACAGATGTCTATGCAAAGTGTTAGGAAGCTGAAAAGTTAGGGCGATAGAGGTGCAGTTCGAATTATTACAAATAATGAAAAACTGTTGGGAATTTGGGAATTAATATTGGAAAAACTGGGCGAATTACATTAAGGTGCATTAAAGCTCGACAGTGGATTGATATTGAAAAGACAATAATCATCTTTGTTCCAACAAGAGTTCCCACACCAGACAACAATAGGCAGCATTGAGGCCCGCGAGGGAGTCAAGTTTAGAGGCGCCATCTCTAAGCAGGATAACATATTGGATACATTTTAGAATGGATGGGAAATTCTCAACGTCGCATTCACAACATCAAAACATCAGTGCAGGCGAACCAGACGATTCAAATCAAAGCAAGCTATTTGAGCCACAACGCCAAGAAAAGAACGTAAACGCAAACTCAGGCCAAATATTTTTGAGCAATCCGCCGTACAGACCAGGCAACCTCAACCAAAACTACACCTGAATTAGCTTCGCCGGATTCAAAAGAAGATCTAAGAAGATCAAACATTGAAGGACTAATCATGTATCCAATCAGAAGTTCCAAATACTTTCTAAAGAACCACCATTCAACACGTGAGAGCAACTAACTCAGCTACCGATACGGCTAGCCGAGTATCAACTATGACTCAGGAAGAATATCGACACATTTCAAAACTATGTTTGTAGAATCTGATTATGATTTTTGTTAATATAAATAGAGCTATAACCATCGTATATGAATTAACTCGTTATAATGCTTTAAACATAAGTGGGGGAGAATTGTCTAAAGGGTTGGTTTCCCCATGATTGAATTCCCTATGTTAATAATTGCATATTATTTACATTTCCCCTTTTGTAACATAGAATATATTTCCAATACAATTCCAATAAACGTTATGCGTATGTGTACGCACAAATTTTGTTATTTCCAACTATGCAGATCAAATATATCTCACTTATAGAATAGAGAATCTCAGTGAACTAAACGGTACACGTAAAGAATAACCTTCAATATAGATCAAGTGTTTCAATTGTTTCTCGGTTACAACAACTTGCTAATTAGCGAAAAAATTTTATTCAATTTATTTGGGAAATTAATAATAAATTATTGACGGCCTGTTTCCCGTTTTGGCAATTTTGTAGCTGCATACGATCATAAATTGTCAAATATAGTTTACTATTTATTTGTTGGCAAATACTAACCTTACGTGCGTCCATGATTAAACTAAATTCTTTTAGGTATACTCATACTTTATGGTTACTATTGCACCGTTTGTTGATTCCCATCATCTTTTAAGTCTACAATTATGCTGGTGGTTAGCTCCAGACAATTTTTATAAACACGTAAGAAACTAAAATTGATGAGGCACTGGTTATTGTGTGAAAGAAATGAAGATTATCTGGAATTCCCTATTTATTTTTGTGAAACATTTCTTTAACAGTTGTGTTGGATATTGTAATGGGGGAAAATAATGCCTGTAGGTAACAGAAAAAGAAGTTTCTGTCATTATCTCTTATTGGTAGATGATCGAATTGAAACCAACGATTTCTCGTGGTGTAGATTCCAAGACATTACGTATAGCTATTTTTTAGCGTGCGTTTAGGTTTGCTGATTACATAAAATGTTAAGCAAATTTGAAGGACCAATTATGGCATTAATTATTGAAGAATTTTTTTAGATATATTAAAAGCCAAGGGCCAAAATTGCCTTTCATAACCATTTTTAAGTCCGAATCACTTAACGATGTACTAAATCACAAAAAAAACATCATTATAAGAAAGTGTATGCCCTTTGGACAAAAGACAAAAACTTATGCGAAACTCTAATGCTAAGCAACTGCGCATTCCTAATTTTTGAGAATGTTACGAGTCCTTGCAAATATCAGCATATTGTATTTCATATAATTAAATTTTAACCAACTATCAGATCATTTGATTTTTCATTTTTTTTTTGCATAAACTTACCGAGAGGTCTTTAGGAAACGATGTAAACTTTGGATATGCATATACGTATGCATTAACGGCAAATAAGATCAGTGATTAATTCGTGAATTACTTATAATACAGACATACCATTAATTTAAACGAAGATTTTTTCCAGAGTAGATTTCTTAGCTAAAGGAAACTTGGAAAAATCTTAGGCATCACCGTTAGATTACATTAATGGTTTTGAAATGCTCATTATAGCTGATGTGTTATAGCTAATTAATGCCATAAGGGGAAGCCCACTGTGGGTGCAAGTGGATGGGGATTCAACACCAAGTTTCGACCAAAACACAAAAATTTTTTCAGGCGGTGGGATTCTCCGCACCTCAGTAATGCCTGTGGAAATTCCAACTAAGTGGTTTTCACGTGCAATGGTGGCTATATGAAAGGAGGACACTGGTCATTGAGCTGTTAACCATTGAGATCGGGCAGGCACTCAGTGATAGAGAGAGAAGTACGCGATGTGGTCATCGCAATAGGACTGACATAGCTCGTATAGTGAGGCCTCATATGGCTGCCTACCTAACCTAGCTAGAATTTATTCCATTTTTATAAGTCATTTATGAGGCCGGCAGCTGGAATTAATTTTGAGATATCGTTCACATGAAATTAATAGAAGATTTACTATTGGTCATTATTAGTCATATAAAGATGTAATGCAATGTGTGTGAGTTTTAATTCTGGTAACATGCAAAATGTTGGTATGAGTTTTGGGGGCTACCCTATAGTTTTTGCTCGCACTCATTAGAAAAAAGTTGGCCTGAAAAACAGCAGTCTGCTGTTATATTTTTTGTACTTCAGGGCCTAATGAACAACAATTTATAAAATTTGTTGGTTATAAAATTTTCCCCAAAGCATATTTAAGAACCAAAAGTAGTTTTAGGTATATTTTTGCTCTGTAATATACTTATAAGCTCCTAAATACGATCAGCAAACATTTTGTTTGCTGTTATGTCTCAATTCGGAATAATATTCAGATTTGGTCAAATACTATATAGATATTCAAAAAAATGTTGTGTTAATTATGTTAGGATAGCACCTAAGTTGACATTTTTATTTGTTTTAGCCAAAATAAAATATGTTTTAGTGTAATCGAGCTTAAAAACTAGCAGGAAATGTTTGCTGTTTCAGCAAACAGTGACTGCTGTCTTTTTCAGCAGACTTTCTGCTGTTTTGTTTTCTGCTGTCCCTACTAACAAATTTCTTTGGGTGAGGTATACCTATCATCAAGGCTTTGGCTACTCA
>PGFW01007102.1:0-18093 GCA_003123925.1 Haematobia irritans
GGGAGCTGACCGATAGATTTTATCTGTATTGAATTCATTATCTTTTGTATCCAGTCATTTTAGCGGAAATTACCTTTATCATTGCTTTAGATTTCATTTCCCCAACATATATGTTTTTGAGTTAAGATCTCAGCAATATTATTAAAAGTTTATTTAGATTATCTAATTTTTAGTTTTGTTCAAACACATTTCATAAATCATTTTTTTAAAAATGTTTTATTGTTTTCCCAGGCCGGGCTAGTAAGCAGAAATTTAATAAACATATGTTTATTACGACATTTGGTATTCTAATAATGGCATGTCTCTAACATTGTCAAACTTAAGTGAAAACCTCATATCGAATTCCTTGAAATTTTATATTTGTTCTTTAAGAATACCTGTAGCCTTCTCGCCTGTTGTACATGGAGTTTCTTATCTTTTCTAATGAGTTGTAATTTTCAAAAAATTAATTTATGTTATTATTTAAGTTTAGTCTCATTGAACAGTAATAATATGCAGGGTTGTTTTTTATTTAATAAACACTTGAATCATATCTTCATTATTAATTCTTATTAATCGATTTACATTATTTTTGGTATAATATGATTTATCTATTATTAAGTTGTTGGTTGTTATTTTGGATTATATCTAATTAATTTCAAGAGCTGTGTATAATGGCATCAATTTCTAGCTGCTTGTTCTCCATTTGTTTTCTAGGTTGAAAGTGAATGTACAATGTTTTGTATTTGTAATGTAAATTTTGAAAAATATCACTAGTCATGTTGGAGATTGACATTTTTCAATTGTTATATTTTTAATGCATTTCCAAAATTAAATTTTTATATGACACTCATGTATTGCCTGACTTGCCGGGATTGTCCAATTGTCTCTTTTCTCTCTTTCAGTTTCTGTTTTATTCTCTTATATGCCTCGCAACCTTTATAAGAAGCAGGGTGACCATACTTTTTGCAGAGTACACAGTAAAGTTTTTCTCTTTCATCAGCTGTGACTTTTGACATGCTGCAATTGCCAATCTCATGATTCTGATCGCATTTTACGCATTTGGGTTCTAGAAAGCAGTTGGAGGCGCTGTGAAAAAAGCCCTGGCATCTTCTACATTGTGGAATCTGATCCTTTTGTATTGGTTCCCATTTAATAACTCGGTGTAATATGCCTGTTATTGTTTTTAACTCTTTTAATGTTCCTTCGGGTTGAATTTGAACTATGAACATAGGAAGAGCTTGCCCCTCCTTTCTGGATTTTGGTTAGTCGAGAATGGACTAACTTTTTTGAATTTTAGAGAATCTGTTTCGTGCTTGCGAAGTTCTTCAAGAATAGTTGTTGGATTGATTTTGGCTTCTATGCCTTTGAGTACAAAAGTTTTGTTTTTTCCACATTTAGGGGTATATGTAAAAAATTTCGTATCGGTTTTTTTAAGATGTGTCTTAACACGCACAAAGTTTTCGATAGATTTAAAAAACAAAGATATTTTTTTAATATTTTCATATTGTTTTATATTAAAATCATTTATTTTCAAACCATTTTTTAGAAAGTTAATTAGTTCGTTTGCGTCCACGTTAAATATATTTATTGGTGGTATTTAAATTTTTTCTTTGTTTTCTTTATTATGATTGTTTTGATTTGGATTTACGCTCTCCGCATTTTGTTTAGCACTGTGGAATGTTGTAGGTGTCTCCAATGAATTGTCATTCGAAGAGTGAGAGGGATTATTATATGGATGTGTGTTGTTGTTTTTAAGATGTCCTTTGAACTTAAGTAAATGATCTTCATCACATTCGAATCCATCATCATTGATACCATTGTCGAGCAAAGCATAATAATTGCTCTCTTAGTAGTTGTTGTTTGTATGTCTCCGATAAGTGATCATTATTTTTTCTTTTTCTGGTCCTCACTATTCATGAATTTTTTGTGAGTTACGTGTTTGAGTTGAGAGAGTCTCCCAGACTCATAGTCATGTGAATTAAATCAATTTTTTAAAGAAAATAAATTACTTAAAACCAGTTTTTGTTTCACTTTTGCACTTATTTAGGAAGATATTCCAAAAAAAAGCGTTTCACCAAAGATTTACACACAAATAATTCCGAATAATTACCGAGACTTACAGTACGTCTATACAACATAACGGTTTAAACAGAACTGTTTTGTAATATTGGTGGTGAACTCAATAATTGTTGTTGGAGAAAGGACATAAGTGGCTTTAAATTTTTCGGTACGCGATAATAAATAATCGATTTTTCTGCGTCAACATTTATAAATTACCATTTGTGGTCAATAGATGACCAAGATACTTCGCACCTCTCGTGTTAAGGGGATTAATTGCTTTAGCGCCTAAAATCCTCATTTTTTTCAGCGATTACTCTCCACTCTTTAGCTCAACCTCCGGCTCATTTTAATGAATTACAAACTTGTGGTGCAAGATTACTTTGGGGGAATATTCCCTCATCAAGTATAATGAAAGTCTGCAACAAATATGTTTAGGATTTTGTGACTGTTTTTCACTGATTCTTTAGATTGTTACATTTAGTGAACATCTCCACAGGCTAAATCGAAAGCTTAAATACACCTTCGACAGAAAAAAACATTTGTATTATCGCATCTCAAATACCAACATCCAAAATTTCTTCAATACCTTAAAACCATTATGTTTAAGTTCTTCCCAGTCGCGCTCTTCAAGCATGCAATGCATAGCAAACAATAAATTCATCTAAGATAAGCTAATTATAGAAATTGTTTGACAGCACCGATCGAAAATTTTATCGGACAGATCTCTTGGAAGTCGCATTTTAAGCTCGCCGAAAGGCATTCAATGATAAAATAATATTTCAAATGGACTTCTCGCACTCCCGTCCTCCTCTAAGCTTTATCGCCTATCTCCCTCCCCCGATCCTCCGCCATTTATTTTGCCCAGTATTCATTCATAATCTGTTAGGCTTGCTAGGCCGCTAACAGATGGTTGAGACAGCAAACCTCCCTGCCACTCCCCCCAGTTTTTCACCTTAATTTATAATGAAAGTAAATATTTAAATATTTTTGCGACTATCCAGCTAGGCTACGTTTGGATAAGATTTAAGCGAAATTGGGATAACGATGGTGAAGACTGACGATACCATACCTCTGTGATCGCGACACGCGCAGAATAAAAAAATTGCTTCTGGAGGAACGGATTCAGATACTTAGTTGAGTCGCATACGCTCATACATGGCTAGATCCACTATTTATTATGAACCCATACCTCAAGATTGGATTCGTCCACTAATGAAGTTGTAAAGTAATCTGTGTGGTAAATATGCAGTAATCTGTAAATTCCATTTTACTGCCCAAACCGATTCACTGAATCAAGAGTACAAATGGTTTCTCACCCTGATGGCCCACTACGAGATACTCTTGGCGAAAGTCCGGTACTCCCATTTCCATTCTCCGGCAAAAAAACTAATTTATACATGCTGTTCCATAACATCGTGAATCGCAAAAAAATCGTATAAAGACACTCATTAAACACATGACATTTGCGTAATAACCCATGCTGGCAACGCTAAACAACCTACCACAACAATAAAATATCGCAACATAACTGCCTTACTCCGTAAACATACCTACTCCGCGGTATACTTCTCATTGCAGGACCGAGCACCCTCCATTTTTTGACACCAATTTACCTCGGAAAGAGGAAAGTTTCTAGCCCATCGCAAGTATCCCCGTGTTCCCAAATAAAGGGTGACTTCTTTTGAGGTATAGATATTCAAATGATTAGATATAATATGATCAAGATCAAGTGGATTTCCAGAAACTAATGGTGTCAATAGAAGAAAGATTACTCAGTAATGCTATTGACATTCCTCATCAATGATAAACTTGACGACTGCACAACGTCGAGAAGTTTGCAGGTGAAGGCTCTAGAAAGCATTTGGCAGATGAAATCAGCTTAATTTTTATCGACAATTTTTGTTCAGCGCGATGAAGGCAATTTCCTGGGTGATGAAATGGCTACGAAATAATGCAAAAATTGCCAGCATTTGAAGTGGCAGAGAGCAACCAGAAGCCGTTCAGGAACTGCGCCATGACATCCGGAAACAATGCACTGTTTTGGATGTGGTTATGTACCTGGTGGGAATTCATGTGGGCCGAGTATTTTCAAAGATCTGTTAGAACGCAACGTTACGGAGTGTGATGAGTCGCTATCGTTCGAACTAAACAAACTTTGTTGTTGTCCAAAACATAGAAGAACGATGAATCTTGGTTGACATGTGTTTCAACAAAAGGATGAGCGATACATGCGGATACACAGCTTCGGACCGCAGAGATTCTAAGTGAGCCATGTATTATGATAGGAAAATATCGAGATGAAACAATTCATCTCAAGAAAGAGTGTCCAGGGTAAAGGTGTGGCCCACCAACATCTGGGCTGATTTGACAGCCCTTTACACTATTTTATTTTTTGGTGGGGTTAATCGTTTCAAGTCTAGGAAAGAAGTTACAGCAGAAAGTAAGGCAGCTAACTATTCCAGCTTTGGAAGAACAAATTTCCGAAGAAAATTCGGGCTATTGTTATCGGCGAAATGCTTCGAAAAAGTTTGCCTGCAATTGACTATTCCGAATGGACCCCCTACAGACGGCTGGCATCAGCGCGGTCCAACATTTAGAATGAAGAATTTATCTCATAGAGAGTAATGTTCATGGACCAATGCTAACAGTTTCAAATAAAGGAACCGGATGAGATTTTTGCAAATTGTTCTGCGTGTCTTTGTTTTTAAAAAATTTATCAAGCTTCTGTGAACAAAGTCAACCTTTTATTACGTTTTTATGTTGTATTATAAACTTGTGAGTAATGAGACTTAATGAACCACCCGGGATAGCGAGGGTGGCACCATAATTATTTTGTAATTGCTAAATTTTCGGCTAATCTTTTGCGAGCATCGATGTGTCTCGAAATATGCAAGTTGCTTCAAGGAAAAAGCCATTTCCTGTGTAAAAACTTAACTGAGGGATTCATTGATTGCTTTGCTTTTTCAAAAAGTGTTTGCTGGGACATAGAAAATGGTTTGTGGTCGTATAACAGCGCTGATTATAAGCAGAGATTTGAACGTACAGTTTTTGGATTTCAGAGTTTCCATACCGTTTCCGCGGTGGTCGATTTCTCCGGAACAAGAATTTGTAAATCGCCATTGATTTTATTTTTCGATAGCATCGCAAAATTGTTGATGAAATTGGGGGAACTAGACCTGTAAGTATCATTAAATAAAACTGTCAACACAATAGAACTCAATGACGATTATAGTGTGTTCTTCCGAGACAATGGTCTGAACTGGAATATACCAGATAAAATGGTTAGTTGATCGTTTACAAGTAATTTCGCCGAACGAATAGACTAGCCTATTTATTAGTGCACAAAGCGATCTTGATATGCCAAGTTCTGGTATGGGTGCCGAGGACTGGTAGTTATAGTAAATCTTCGGTGGCTGTCAAAGCTTGAGGTACACTGGAATAGGAACCGTAACTTGGCTGTCAGTTGTGTATTATGCGTCCGAGACGAATAGCATTAACTCTTTTTTGCGTAACTTTTTCACTGCACCTGGCCGCCGGTTGGCGGTGGCATATAGGACGCGTTATTATTAACAGGGAGTCTTCAATTTCCAAACTTGATGACTAACACGGACTTTGTCACTCGTGGTGAAATGTCAACGTTGGGTTCTGTGCTACTGTGAGTGGCATCCTACTGACAACCCGAGATACATCTACCCAATAGCGACGCTGCTTCATCTTTTCTTTGTCAGTAGGTGAAGTGGACTTATACCTGCTCTATGATCATTAACTGTCTGCCTGCGTGTTCTTTGTCCAGCGGACGATTCTTAGGTTTGAGGCCTCTTACTACGGTTGAAAAAGACGTATTTTCATAATATTTGCCTATAAAAAAGATTATATGTTTTGGAACACAAATGTTTTAAAGACACAATATTTTTGCATGGCAAGCATAGTAAGTGTTCCATACCTATGCATAACATGTTTGGGAAGATATGCATTGTTAATGATTGCATTAGTGCATATCCATAATTATGTTTGGGACACTTAAAATTTTTGTAAATATAATATGCTTGATGGCAATATCATAGTAGTTTAAGTTTAGAAATAGGCCTATCAAACAGTAGTATGTGTTTTAGTAGCTTGGAGCGCGTTATGGTTAACAGGGACGATTATTGGAATTAAGTTGGTGTTGTTGCTTGTTATTAGCGACAAATTAACATTTTATTGTTTTCCATTGGGCATTGATTCACTACTTCTTTGATTCCTACAGAACTGTTGTGGAGTCCGGCCTGTTCGAATCCCCGCTCCGGCAAAAATAGGTTAAATAATTAAAATAGAAAGAAAATCATACATAATGAATAATTTCTTCTAGCAATGTTTGTATTAGACAGAAAAAGGTGCTAAGAACTAAAAAATCTCGTGAAGGTGCGGAAAGAGTGTGGGGACATATAACAATTTGGGAGAAAACAAGCAATTTTGAGCATTCAGGTCGAAAAACCTATGATTGTCACAACTATAATACCTGTTTTATGTTTCGATAATTCATTAATATTGGTAAAATTTATAATAGAATTATAATAAATAAGAATTGTTTGGAAGTATATTTTTTTTTTAAGTCTATATGTGGGATACTAGGATTTTGGCGGATGCAAAAACTGCTTCATGACATATTGATATGTTCATATAAATACTATTCGTTGTTTTGTGGAAGACAACATTATTGAATTTGGATGGCAAAAATGACACAAAATTGTTTGGAACTAGCTAGCCCAAACCATATATGTTGTGTTTAGAGCCAATTATGCGTTTGTGCAGAGACATATTATATATTGGGCAAGGAATCAACACATATAAAAGTGATTTGCAATACCGAAAATGTATTATGCTTGAAAGCAAAATAGTGTTTGGATTATAATGTTACAGAACTGGATTTTTTTGAGCGTGGTAAGGCGCTGGCACGACCGATGTATCAGCACACTTAGGCCTATTCGAGTCCATTGTGGAGTACCGACATTGTGTGCAAGCTTATCTTATGCTTTATCACTGAGTACTGTGCCCGTTGAGCTAAATGACAAGGGACCGTGTCGCTGTTGTTAGTAGCCGAGGTCCGGAACGGCGTTCAACATTGCAGTGAGAACGCGACTTAGAGAAGCTGGACACAATAATGGCTTTTTGTGTGTTCCGGGTCGGAAGCAGAATCGAACCCACGGAGCCTGTTATGCAAGACGGGCAATGCCTAGGACAGCATTGCAGCCAGCGCGGGTGGCTCCGATCTTATGCTTCATGGTTACTCCCAATTTTGGGTTATACGATGATTCAGATATTCGTGCAGCAGGGATTTCAGGAATTTGGAATTACGATGCCTTGGGGCAGACTTTTCATTTTTGGACCTTCAAGCCTGGGAGGCATATATATTGGGTTGTCCAGTCTGAAGAAACAGGGTCACGTGTTCTTAATAGAACTGATTGCTGTTTTCATTGATACTTGCGTACCACATCGGACAAACGTTATGAACTAAGAATATCTGAAACCGTGGGGTTTCAACAATGGAATTTAGATGTGCCCTATACGAGAGGGATATAGCCTAACATGAGGTGGAAACGGATTCAAAATCGCCATGATATTGAAAGGAGAGGATTCGTGCCAGCAGGAGATAGTGCATAGATTCCAGTGATTAATAGGAGCGAAATCTCGCTACTATTACTGCCTGTATGGTAGTTGTACGAATTAGCAAAATTTCATATTTCAATAATATGTTATATTGCCTATTAAAGATCTAGCTGTTAATGATAAAAACATTTTACGTCAGCATTTTTTTTTGAAAAAGGAAATCAAATAATCGGAATTATGGTAAGGTTACAACGAATGGCTTTTTTAATGCAATTCCATTTCGAAGTACATTGCAACGGCGGCAAAAATTACTGCGGAGAAATTGACAAAAAAATTTGAATCTGTCGGCGCACTAGCGGACTACTGACCAGTGTTGCAATTGAGTTTTAAATTCCCACCAGTTCTAGAATTTAAGAAAATCATAATATTGTGTGAGCACGGGGGATAGTTGCAATCGGTAGTGCAGAAGAAACTTACCCTTCGTAGATTTGTGTCAAATGGGGTTCGTTTCAAATATACAGCGATTATTAGCTGGTTATACAAGTACACATTATTTGATATTGTGAAATATGTTTTGTGTACTGCCGAAGACATATACAATTTATTGTTGAAGAAGGGGCGGCCGCAATGTTTTATAGCCAAGCTTTTCATATCTTTTCGAGAAAATGATTGAATTTATTTTGGAATTCGACAGAGGTGTCAGTCGATTTGAAGGAAGTCTGATTAAATTTCTGGGCTGATGAGCCGGAACAGAGTCTTAAGTGTAAAGGAAATTGAGCGAAATTTTTTCGCAGACTAGAAGACGGATGTATCGATAAGCGAGCGCAGTGTGTACGGGCGAGCGCAGTCGGAAAACTTTACTGATGAGTAGAGCGGCATGGTTAGAGTAGAGTGCAAGTGTGTATGAGGTACTAATTAGGCCAGAGGTGATATATGGAAAAGTGTGTAAAGTTGTTCGTGGAGAGTGAGTGTGGTGTGTGAGTGGTTGGATGGAGAGTGGTGCTCTCGAGGAGTGACTGCATAGGTGAGATGTGTCCGAGTATTATATAGAATGAGGTGAGTGCAAAAAAAGACTACTCGAGGTGGATGCAATGTCTTTGTAACAAATGGAAAGTGTAGAAATCCTGCTGTCATCTAAAGTAGTTTACCTAAAAAGGTTTCGGACAACAAAATTCGTTGAATGATCGTGAATGGAGGTGGTGGAAGTGTGTTAGGGTGAAATAGGCTCTTCATTATGGCTAATGTTGTATTTATAATGATTGACGAATAAGACAGTGGCGTTTCACTAAGAAGAAAACAGAGGGATCTCAAATGATCGAGTGCCATTTTAATTTTGCATGAGAACGTACAGATGAAAAGAGCTTTCTGCAAGGTGGTGGCAGGGCCCCGCAAATTTTTTGTTTATGTTAACGCAGTCCGATAAAACGCATAAGAATGAATCTTCTCAAGCCCATTGTATTGGATCGTTTTTAAGCGAAATAGAAATGGATTTGAACTGTCGTTTCTGGATAACTGTTGATCGAGACAATGGATCACCTAACTAAATTCGCAGAAGGACAAAAGAGCAAATCCAACAATGGACTGAAGCTGGAGGAAGTGCGCCGAAAGGAAACAAAAACAATTCAAGGTTAGGCTGGAAAGGTATATGGCAACGGTTTTTGGGACTTGCTAAAGGTATTTTATTGATTGACTTCCTGCAGAAAGGGTAAAAAATAAATTCCAGAGTACTATTGAAACTTCTGGATCAATGTAGTGGTCACAAATTCGAGAAAAACGGAAGTGGTCCTGGCTATTACAAACGACTACAAAATAATTTTCATCAGAACCAACGTACACACGGCGCATGCAACGATTAAAGTAGCGTGAGTTGCTGACCACCACCCTTATTGCTCTCTGATTTGAGCTCCGCAGTGACCTTTTACTTGGTGTCCCAGCAATCATAAAAAAAAATCCGCTTGCTGGGCAAGGCGTTTACCGGTCAAATAGAGATCAATTACATTTTAAACCATTCTTTGTGGAGACTCTTCTGAGGAAAACTATCTTTAACCAATGGATAGAAGTTGCTCTGACGAGTAAATGCCGTGGAATAATGTATTGAAGTTTCAGGCGAGTTGGATAGGGGTTGGAAAAGATACGAGAAATAGTTTTTATCTCTTGTCAGTCTGATAGGCTGAACGAAGTTTCCGATCCGCCCTCGATGTTGGCCCGAATCGGCAGCCTGCTACAGACTATCCATCGAGTTAGTTCGATTGTGCATGAATATTTGCTTTATAGCGGCAACTCTGTAGCGGGGTGTACCTTGTACGGTTTAGATGTTTATTATATAAAATCATGAGGAAGATGACGTAAATAGGTTGTTCAAAATTCAGTGAGGGTTCCTTCAAACCACCCGTCCCAGCAAGGGTTGGTCCTACGCCTATGATTACAGTTGAAGAAATTTTGTTTACGATATGTTGTAAGAATTTTACTTGCTAGGTGACTAATGTGCTGTTTGTTTGTTGAGAAGATGTGAAGGGTTCTGCAAGCTGATTTTCTCGAAAGATTATTTACGTCGCGCAACTTTTAACGTTATTTCGCCTCTAGTGGTTTGAGAACATTTTTGAGATTTTGAGGCGATTTTTCAATGCGATTATGTGTTTATTCCGCTATAACTACATAAAGAAGTAAGTCGGATTTCCTTTTGGAGCACTATATCCAGGACGAAGTAAACTGATTTCTCGGGTTTGGGCCATTTCGTTGGATAGGGTTCGGCCCGTGGGGTGTTATAGGAAAAATTCAAAGAAAAGGTTTCTAAACGAGAGAAAGCGGGAAATTCTGTTTTTTGCGCTACAATCGCCATCTCTGAAGTGCATAGCGATGTACTAGAAAGCCAATAAGTTATTATAGCTATGGATGTCGACGGGTGCGGCGATTAGACTTATAATACGATAGGATGATCCACAACTCTCTTTAAAGAATGTGTCATTTCAAAAACTTAAAATTGGTCTGACATTTATCGAGGTTCTTGATTTTTTTTTGAAAGGAGTAGTCCAAACATCATTTTTTGCGCGGGAGGCATGGATTGCTGTTCTGTTTGTTGGTAAAGAGAATTGCTGCCTCAATAATTAAATTTCATAATCTTCGCTGGTTTGTCCCGCAATTTTTTGATGTCAATATATGAACTTTTACATATTGTAATTTTTTTATAAATCGCTTCTGTTGTGCAGTCATAAACTTCTAAAGTTTTGGTGTGAAAATTGCAGCGTACAAAAAGGAAACGAAACCAATAACACAAACGGTGAAAATTGCTAAATTTCAACAATTATTGTGAAACGTGTTTTTCAAAGGATTGAGGGTAATGGTATTCAAGTTGAGAAGTCGCGTTCTCAACAAAAAATCAGACATTGACGCACTCAAGCGGTGAAAAATTCAGACACATTAGCAAATAATATGCTCAAGTGTTATCGGCTCAAAGTTGAAATCATCGCTACTGGGCAATAATGATGTCAAACAATTTTCGCTGCGGAGTCAAATTCAAATGTAACATCGGTTGCAAATACCGTCTGCAACATTTTTTTGAATTTGGGGGCGCTTTCTCGAGAATCCCCAGTACGTTGGAATCAACAATCATATACCGATATCAAAAGCTCGTCGGAAAGCGCCGTCAGCTATTGAGATAGTTGTGCCGGACGCCAAGTAGTTGACAAAAACTGTGTTCGCAATGGAGGTGGCAATTATTAGGATGCCTTTAGATAAGATCAATTAGAACGACGACCATAAGGGGACTCCAAGACATTAAAACAACGTGGCATTTTAAATAGTTGTAAAGAATCAGTTGTGTCGAGTAAAACAGTTGTTTAGAATATTTATTAATTTTTGATTAAACATTTTACGAATTCTTAAAAAATATAACATTATAGTCCACTGGATCACGATTTACATATTACATAATTTGTTGGCATGTAATTTGATTACGTTTTGAGTTTACAAAGGTAGAGAGTTACAGTGTTGGCAGCGTCTTATTCAGCCAGTGTTTTTATTACGAATGGAGGCAGCGTGGCTCTGTAAAATATTGAAAAACAATCGACTTTATTCAATTTGGAAATCAAAAAATTGTTACGTACAATATACGTTTCACAATATTTAAGACGGTAAAGTCGTATGTTTTCAGAAGAACTGTTATTTTTGCGATTTGTTATTTAAATAAAATATACAAGCTGGTTGCGCGTTGGCGTTGTCATCAAAAAATAAAATGGGTTGTAAAAGTAGTGTATCGAGGCAAAATACGATTGAATGGAAGTACAATTTTCTAGAACTTTATGATATGGCTGCGCCCCATCACAGTAAGGATGGTTGTAGTACATTAGCGAGTCTGTGGTTAGGGAGAAGATGAAATCGGAACTTTGAATATCTGGCCAGGGTAACTAAATTTGGTATGATGAGTCATGCATTTCTAGAAGTCTCATTTCATCCTCATGCTACCGGACAGACTCGTAATGACACTTGCAAACAATCTCAACTGTATAGTATTTTGTCATCACTAGGTAACGCAATGAAAGTATATTTGCCATCACCTATTGTTAACATACAAGGCCCATGGTTCTATATGTTTGTGAAAACACCAATGCACAACTAGCTTCTTATAATTTATTAATAAAAACGATAATGAAGTGCTGAAAAATAGTAATTTCGGCTTAAATTTGTGAAAAGCGTATATTGGTTTAAGCAAATTTTGAATTTCCAAATGGGAATAAAATGAATAGTTTTTTCAAAATATTGTTTTGGTGCAGACACGTCTGGCGTGTAGCGATGTTGGGAATGAACACTGGACTGAGGTGAGAGCGGCTGGGTTGACGAAATGTAACTGTGGCAACTTGTTAGCCAGCGGTCAACATCAATGGTTCTGTTGTTATGGTTGAAGTGCATGAAAGAATATGGTTAATAGTTGGTATGTGACGTAGGTCGTGAGTAAATTGTGTATGATTGTATGTAAATCTGTGATATATGTGTTAGATAGAAGTGTATATAATGATTAAGTAGTAATGGAGAATCGTTGTTTACTTCGACCACAACTGATTCTTTTACAAACTATCTTTAAAATGCACTTTTCTCTGATATGTTTGCAAGGGCCACTTGAGTGTGTGTGTGAGAGAGTGTGTCCGGAGGGCACCTAATAATTGCAGATGAGAGCTTTTTTCGCTAGTAACTTGCGCTGGTCACGAAAGATTCTCAATAGATGATCGAGGCGCTTTTAAGAGAGTTGTTCGGATATCGTATACAGACTGTTTTCGACGGTAGTGGGGTGTTTCTCAAAGCGCCCGGGCAAATTCAAAAATGTTGGCAGGGCGCCAACTTCAAAGTGATGTTAAGAGCCAAAATTCTATTAATTTTGTATAATTTATTCTTTTTATCAAAATATAAATATAATAATAATTAACACTACATAATACACTGCAATACCAATTGATAAATAATAATCTATTAGGCACAGTTTCTCATGTGTTGTGATTTCATTTATCGTGTCGAGTAAACACTGATCCATACAAAAATGTTACTAACAGGAGGTTCTGCCACCGGTTAAAATAATCGGAGATGAGAAAACTGGCCATGTAAACTATAAGACACAGAAACTTTAAATATCTAAAACAATTATTAGTTAAACACTTTTTGCATAAATAATGTCGATTTCCTTCCTTTTGGACCGCGTGTTAGAATTGATTTCCAGAGAAGGAATTCAAAAAATATCCATTTTAAACGATAATAACAAATGAATTAAACTGACGATGTGAATGGCACATTTTTCATGCCTCAGAAGTTGTTGGACTTCAACTATTTGTTGTTTTTTTAACAATTTTTAATTGGATGCACTTCGTAATGTTTTCTGCGAAACTTTTCTTGTCGATCAAGCCTCATTTTCATTGTTTTCAAGCAACGGTAGAATCGATTATTTTAGTTCTTTCTGCAAAGGATAAATATACACTTTAGGTGACGTTCTTGTAAAGTGTTTATTTCAATTTTTTTTTTTCACTTACCTATTTTATAAAACTTATTTGGTTTATTTGTCATCAAAGATTTTTCGAGTCATTTTTTTAAAATTTCTTGCAATTGATCCCAGAAATTCGTTGCCACAAAATAAGTATTGAAAACCCCACATGTTTTTTCGTTGTAGACATTTTAGGGTAGTGTTTTTGTAAAGTTTTTCTCATCTTATTCTTCAACACCATTTCAAAGATTATCGTCCAACATTTTGTAAATTGGAAGTATTCTCGCAAACAATTTGAAGATGTATTGAAAGATGAGGCGTATTTCAAGTCAGTTGAATTTAGTGTTGAAAATTCTAATATTTAACCCAAAACTGAAAAAGTTGTTGCATTTTGAAAAACACTCATCCTGTTTTATTTGGGGAAGAGATTTGGTAACAAGTGCTCTTATTTTTCTTGTTATATTCTAATCTCGACTGTCCAAAATAGTTTGACACCCATGCGGCTTCATCTAATGTATTCATAAAGGTCTATGTGCGTCATACTCGTCGCAAATTGTTTCGGACACTAGCTGTTTTTGCCCGGCCAAAATTTTATTGAAATTGGGGACTCATTTTGAGAATCCCACTACGTCGGAAAACAATCATAATACTACATCAAAAAACTCGTCGGAAAAGCCCCGTCACTATTGAGGAAGTTGTACTCACGCCAAGTTTACTACACAAATGTCTGCATGACGTGCAAATTATAGGTGCCTTTATAATCAATTTAGAAGACGCCAATAAAGGCCTCCAAACAATCAGAAAAAAGTGAAAATTTAAGATATATTAAAAGAATATTGTGGTCGAGTAAATACACGTTTGTTTACATATTTATTATTGATTAAACATTTACAAAATTTCCTTTAAAAATAAGACAGTTTATACCACTATCACATTACATCTAACATAATTTTGGCATTAATATGATGTTAGTTACAAGTAGCGAGTTTACATGTTTGGCCTGGCTCTATCAGACGCAGTGTTTATTCCATGGGAGGCGCAGCGTGTCTGTAAAATATCTGAAAAAACAATCACTTTATTTTCATTGGAAATCACCAAAATTTCACCAATATACTTTTCACCAATTTTAAGCGTATAATCTATTTTATCAGAATTTATTTTACCGTTTTCTATTTAATTAAAATATAACACTGGTGTGCGCTTCGCGTTTCGACGAAAAAATGGCTTTTTTAACAGTTAGGATGCAAGAGTTAACTTGCCATGTACTTTTTTGATGTAGCCGTTTTCATGATGGTTGAAGTGACATTTAACGAGTCTGTGGTAAGCATGAGGTTGTAAATGTGGACTTTTGAAATGCTGGCTGTCTTCTGCACAGTGATGATTGGAAATGCGCAAAGTTGACTAAAACAGTCCACAGGAACATAGAATATCTAGTTTATCATCGCGTGCAAAAGAAGATAGATGGTCAGAACTTTTATCAAAGTTAAAGTTCAAAATCAAGAATTGAGTCCATAGGCATGGCCAGGATACGTCAGCACTAATGAACACTGTGGCGATTATTCCTCATTTCAAAACCCCAGTAGATTGCCATAAGTGATTTTCCATGATCAACTAGGTGATGTATACTGTTCATCTCGTAAGAAATGATGAATTTTTTATTTGCGATGCTGTGTGGTAAATGCTGTGAACGTGAGGCGACCAATAATAATTTTGAACAACTGTGAAAAGACACACAGAAAAATTGTACAAAAAAATTTTTAAAAAGTATATCAATTAAAAATTTATTGATTTCAACAATTTTGTCTTAAATTGGAATACAAAAATCAAATCAATAAAATTTAATAGTATCCAATTAACTTTTTAATCTGGATGCATTCATTTTGTTATTGAATTTTCAATTAATTTTTGTAATTGATTACATCATTTACAAGTGATTGAAGACATTTTCAATTAAGAAATTAGTTGGATCAATATAATTTCGCGATTAAATCAGAAAAAAATTTTTTAGATGTCTACAAATGCCAAACATATCGAAGAAGCGTGTAAACTAATGGGTTTGCTGAAGAAAGTTTTCGTCATTGGGGATGCTTACATTTGGCAAAATGCAGTGTTTCATCAAATGCGTCGCAATTAAACGAACCTGTTCGCAATTATCCGTCCCAATGATTTCGCTTCAACAACAATTCAGTTATGGATACAATACAAGACGACAATTAGGAATGTATTTTTGCTAGTAGCTTGCGCATTCCAACAATGACAGGGACTTGATTCTGATTGGAGGATGCAACCGCTTGAGAGTAAGGCAAACGAAGCCTTATATTGGTAGGGAACTATTGGACCGCCCTGACAGTCGATCGGATGCAGGATGCACTCCAACAAGAATTAACTAGCCTAGGTTTCTAATACTCCACACCACAACGCAATTGCGAAACGAACGGCATCACCCACTTCGTAATAGATAGGGGTTTCTCTAAGTTCCTTTCGTTCGTGTGCAGTGGCTTACGTTTACTGTCAAATGCTAATATTGCCTAGATCGTCAGAGTTATTTCAATTGCATTGAAAAATGAACATTTTAAAATTCTTTTTCCATAAAAATGTCAATCTGGCATCAGCCTTTATTTTGAAAAATTTTTCTCACTTGTTGATATTTGGTCTTAGCTAATATTTTTGTTTTAGAGAAATTAGCCTTCGTATAGAATTATGATCATTTTGTCATTCTCTATTATATCCTGCAATAACTTTCGGTTTTGGGTTTTCCATTTTCAATGAAAGTGTTTTCATTCGCAAATGTATGCGTTTGTATTCGTTTAGAATTTCTTTTAAAACGGTCCTATATGGCGTTAATAAAGAGAAATAATCGATATAAAATTCCACTTTTCATCATATACTTTGCAACAGAAAAAAGCGGTTAATGCAACTTATCAATATTAATATTTTTTTCTCTATTTATAGACTGCCTTTTTCCACAACAACGGAAATTGCAGGTTTTAGCAAATGAGTGGATTTGAATTCTGTTCCGAGAAAATGCGAACGAATGGAGTTAGAGAAATCCAATTTTTATGGTAACGTAGACGTTTTTCGTTCGCATTGATTTCGTCTTGCACTTGTCTTTAGATAAGCTTAGAGAATACCGAGAATCAGCTTGATTTTCCGTTTTTGTATCCGAACGCAAAAGCAGAATTCGGATATCAGAAATAGGCTGTTATTCTTTTTTGCTTTCCTATTGGATAAGTACGCAAACAGACCTATTGTCATCTTGTATCGTCTCTTGACAATTACGTATTCTAAGGTGGCTGGCAACTCTGTAATACATATGTCAGGAATACGAAGACAATAGAAATGAGAGTGTTGGAAACTTTCTTTGTTTTTTTTTGCAATACATTTGTTTCCGTTTTCAGGGACAATTAATTTAAGACTAGAAAAAATAAATTTTTCATACTTATATTTGCTCGAAACGTTCCGGTTATTACATTACTAATTGTCCCCCGGCATATATATATCAACATTGGCAATGTCAGTGAAATTATTCAGAATAAAATGTCCTGTTCATCTGAAGACAGAATTTTTCGCCATCATACTCGTATTGCACATCATTGGTAAGGCAATTAAAGTTTAAAAGTTTAGCTATTCGAATAATTATTTACCAATATTTAGATCCGAAACTGTACTAATTACACTTCGATAAAATTTGGAAAGCAAACGTAAAATTTCTACTGAAGATCAACGACTTGTTTCAATGCAAATGTGGGTTAGGAAGATACAATCGTGGAATATATTAAAATTCACAACTCCATATACTGGTTCTAAGTTTTTCTTTTTCGTGGGAAAGAGCTCAGCTTTGATATTTTGGGCTTCGAAAGGGCTAATCAATCAAAAAAGTCCGACTTTGTGTTACATGTATTAAATATTGGTTAGCTTGTCTTTTCTACTTTGCTATTGTTGGTTTGCTTAAAGTTTTGCAAAAGGAGTACAATTAGTAACATAGCCAACATCTAGGATATTTGGAAAGCACTAGAACACCCCTTATCAATGTGATACATATTATACGCTATTAAATAATGTAGTTGATAATGTAAAATTTATTTCGAATTTCCAATTAAGTTACCAAATTTTCTTGAGATAAGTAAAATTTTAATGTTGTTATTATTTTTACTATTTTTTCGTTCATGTACATTAAAAAAATGAACATAAATGTGCGACGGAAAAAGAATAAATTATAAGACTGACACGGACCACTGTGCGCACATATATAGAAATATAGTTAAAAAATACAGTAAAAAGAAATAGTGTTTATTGTAAACTCAAACGCAGTGGCGAGCAAATCATTTTGTCTTATTACAAAAATGTAAATGTCCCTAGTATTATTTTTTTAAATCTTTTACATATTTGTCTTTTTGTTTGGTTAAGTTGTGTTTAATTTCTTTTGTTAAAATTAATTTCCCCGAGGACGGATAACGATGGTGTTCGAAATATTGGAAAGAATTAAAACTGTCTCTTATACA
>PGFW01007104.1:9523-28704 GCA_003123925.1 Haematobia irritans
CGTTGTTGAGAGTGAGATATCGGCCCAACGGACATTTCACCCAAAGTGATTTTTCGCGGCCGTATGACGTCAATGGGGCGGTCACATCGCCAATTGGTAGTTGGCTTTATGTCCTCCTCATCTGCGGCATATGTCCCAAAAAAATAGCGCGGTCAAAACGCCTAATATTTATGGGGGCGAAATAATGTCGGAATACAAATCAAAAACTGTCCTAAATAACAGTAGTTTTTGATCCCCAATTTGGTCTTAATCTAAAATACGTACGGTATTATTAATTCAAAATGCCGTAACTAGAAAGACAGTGCAGGATCTGTCGGTCTATAAGGAAAAATTAGGAGAGAAAATGGTGCAAACGACTCCACAAAGCCCAAGAACTTAATAGCCACTATTGCCAAATCAGAACATGATGAGTGAATCTAAAATGGCGAAAGTCGCTGGTGCGGAAAAGATTTTTGAGCAAACCCACTGGATTATTGGAAGCCGGATTTGGCATACAGCTCTCTTGGTGTTCTTATCCCGAGTAACTGAAATACATGAATGGAATATGATGATGAGGATGCGAATATTGTTTTATTGATGTCCCTTTTTCAGGTCGTTCCATTTACTATCTTTGGGTTACAAGAAAATTACCTAATATTTACGAAGGTTACAAACGACATGTCAGTTATAACTGTGTTGAATTTTTAAATCCAAAGTTAATAAAACGAAGATTGCAAACGTGAGGACAAACTGAATGTGGACTGAAATTTACAAAAGGGATTTCGCGTGGCGAATTCTCGTCGTCCTTCAATAATCGACTAGCAACTTCAGTTTATTATCTTGTTTCTATAACATTAAAATTGGAAAGAGATGAAATTGATCGACGACGTGATCTGATGGGTACTTGAAAAAAATCGACGCCCGATTATTTCAAAGTACCCATTCAGCACAACCGTCGATACATCTCATCTGCCTCCAAGTTCGCCGCGCCGCGAATCCTGTTATTTTAAATTCATCACAGTTCAGTCCATCCTCACATTCTTGCAACTTTTCTTTTTATTATCTTGTTCTCAACATTAAAATTGGAAAGAGATGATGATGATCGATGTGCTGCTGATTGCGGGTACTTGAAATTACAATCGCTCGCGCGCGATTTTTTTTCAGTACCCTCATCGCGCAGCAAATTCGAATCATCTCATCTTGTTCCAATTTCAAGTTTAAAATAGCATCAATTTTCAATCTCATCATTTGTCTGGTTTGTTTCAAAACAGAATTCATCAATTTCCCAGAATTTTCAGTGTTCTCAATATATAAATTCAAATGTCTTGGAGCTTTAAACGACCTATTTCACGAGCGAAATAGGTCTTCGTTGTGCCACTTTAGCCGCTTTTCCATTTCAATCGTACGCTGAGAAGAAAAATAGTCAAAAATTATGTCCCAGTCAAAAACAATTAAAACAAACGATGAAGCCAAGATATGCTAGTTTAACATCTTCTTCCAACATACACAATAAAAGCAGGATTCGATATTTGTCAATAAGAGGCATATCTATCTATTAAATATTAAAAAAAAAATTATGGATAGATGAAGTAATCATATATAGCTTTTGAATGAAAAAAAATATATATTTTGTTATTTTAAACTATTGTTTATATTCAATTATATTCAAACGGTCATAACACCCACATTTTTTATGGGGCTTATGACCGCGATGAGGGAGGACATAAAGCCCAAACATCATTTTGGGCGAAATGTCCTTTGGGGGATATGTCCGGCCGCCTTTCTACACTCATGGATCCAAGTTGGATAGACAAGTGGGTTTCGGAAGATCTGGAACTTCGAATAGCGAAAAGATTACCTAATCACTATAGTGTTTTTCAGGCTGAAATATTAGTCACAAGAGAGGTGGTGAATTGGCTGAGAAGTAATGTTCCAATAAATATGGCATTAATATATACTCAGACAGTCAACCTGCAATAAAATCCTTGGACTCTGTGTTCCTTAACTCGAAAACGGCCATCGACTGCCGCAAATCTCTCAACGAGGATGCTGAGCAGTACAATATTCACCTAATATAGATGCCTGGCCATAGGAACATACCGGGGAACTGCGAAGCAGATGAGTTAGCAAGGCTAGGAACTACCTTACATATTCCAGGGGAACTAGAATCTGTTGGTATGCCTCTGGCTACCTGCAAGCTCTTACTGCGTGAGAAGGGATGGGAGATGGGAGAATTGCAAGGGTTGTAACGACACCAAGCAATTATGGCCCCAATTAAACTTAAACCGCACATTAGATATGCTAGTGTTCTTAAGACGTCAGATATCATATAGCTTTAGATTACTGGCGGACCTGGAAAACTTAACTTAAGCAGTCTGCTATTGTTTTTGGAACAATCAGGTTGGTTCATCACAATGGACTGAATAGTCTAAGTGAGCCTGAATCAAATCGCGCTGCCACTTTAACCTAACCGGCGATCCGGCAAAACTCTCATTCCCACAAAATCCTTGCAGGTCCGGTACCCCCGGTATTCGGTAATAGTGGTATATCCAGAGTGATATCTCTGTTTTGTGATATTTTGGTTTTACAATTGCCATGCCATTTCTAATTCGCTCATCCACCAAACTAGAGCCTATGATTAGCTAGATTTTATGTATACATTGGAATTATACCCACTGTACAGTAAAGTCTCCTCATCACTGGGAATTGAACTAACGAACAATCAAGCTATTTACATCCTAATTCTTGTTTTCCATATTTATTTCAACGTAATTCTAATTTCTCTTTTCTAATTTAAGATTTACAGAGATGACGAAAATGTCGAGCTGATCGACGACCCACAAAGGGCGAAAAGAAGCAACAGAGGCTAGTAAGTTGACATATTGAAATCTCTATTGCACGGAAGATGCCATTGATTTTGTTTGCAAATGAATTTTTATTTCTGACTTTCAGTATGAGAGGTCAAACTCAGTCACAGTACTTAAATTTTGGCAAGCCAGAGGAAGATGGCAAAGCTGAAGCAGAAGCTAATGAAAATGGTTCGCGATCAACAGTATGTAAGTAATCTTTAAGGACATCTCTTTGCACCAAAATACTGTTCCAAAATGACGAATGCATCTATTTCAGCTGGAACTCATGGCATGGGTCAGGCACAAAGTCAATTTTCTATGGGTGATTGCGGTGAATGTGGCCCTGGAACTGCAGTTGGAGGTGCTGGTTCAGTTTATGGTAAACACCTTATGTCACACTTATTTGATTAACTAATATGAATTGAAATGGTTTAGAATACCCAAGTGGTTCTCCCGATCCCCTAATTTTGGGTGGGGGCATTGGGGCAGGGTCTGGAGCAGGTGGTTATCAACCATCATCGATGTATCCAGGTGGACAGCCTTCATCAATAATTGGTAAACCAGGGGTTGGTCCATTTGGAACGCAAGGTATTTATACACAAGAATTGCTTCCATAAAATTATTTCAATGCTTTCCATTCTGCAGGTCAGCCCGGTGCACCAGATGGAACAGGACTGATTGGCGGACCTGGTATGAAAAATTATCGAATTTTAAAATCCACATATATTTTAATATATTCCATTATTTTTTATAGGATCACAATTTGGGCAGCCAGGATATGGACAACAAACAGGAGGCCAGCCTGGTGCTGGTCAACAAGGCTTTGGTATGGGACAACCAGGTGCTGGTCAACAAGGGGTTAGTGGCGGTCAACCTGGAGCAGGTGTTGGTCAACCTGGGGCTAGACAACCAATTTACGGAATCGGTCAACCAGGCGCAGGACAAATGGGTCCAGGTCAACCTGGGACTGGTCGACCTGGTTTTGGTATTGGACAGCCTGGAGCTAGAGTACCCGGTGCAGGTCAGTCAGGTATAAGCGGTGGAAAACCAGGAATGGGTCAACCTGGTGGGGGACAACAAGGGCTTGGAATCGGACAACCAGGATCAGGTCAACCAAGTGTCGGTGCAGGACAACTGGGATTCCGTCAACCGGGAGCTGGCCAAACTGGGTTCGGTGTGGGACAACAAGGTCCAGGTCAGTCGGGAGCTGGACGACCTGGAGTTGGTCTTGGTCAATCTGGTGCTGGTTTACCTGGCACTGGTCAATCCGGAATAAGTGGTACACTACCTTCTGGGACTGCTCAAGCAGGATTCCCGGATGCTGGTCGTCCTGGAGCTGGTCAACCTAGTTTTGCTGGCGTTCAACCAGGATTAGGTCAACAAGGTGCCGGCCCTTCTGGCACCATACCACAAGGACAAGGTGCAGCTAGGCCTGGATATGGTCAACCTGGTGCTGGACAACTAGGGGGTGGTCAGCCTACTTATGGCACTGGTCAACAAGGTGTCGGACGTCCCGGGTTTGCTCCAGGATCTGGACAACAACCTAGTTATAGACAACCAACACAACAAGGTAATTAGTAAATTCCATATAACATAAATGGTGAAATTAATATTAAATTTCCAAAGGTCCTGGAATTGGCCAACCAATTGCTGGTCAACAGACAGGTATTGGATCTAGTGCACAACACGGAGTAGGCAGTCACCCATCATATGGCATGGGAACCGGTCCAGGTAGAATTGAAACACATTGACAATTTCTAATTATATAATTACATTTATATTTGGTTGTACATCCAAGGCATGGGCCAACAAGCACCTGGTAGTGATATGTCCCAGCAAGGATATGGACCACAAAAGATTATTCAACAACATCCAGGTGCTGGTGGTGTTGGAGGTCAAACTGGCTTTGGTACTCAACAGGGAGCTGGAGGACAAATTGGAATCGGCACGCAGCCGGCATATGGCTCTGGTGGACAGCAGCGTCCCGGATCTGCTATCCACCCAGGAATCGGTGGCCAACAGGGACCTGGGGCGGCTTTCCAACCTGTAGGAAGTCAACAAAGGCCTGGAGTCTCACAGCAACCAGGTGCTGGAAGTCAACAAGGTCCAGGAACTGGTGGTCAGCGAGGACCAGGAGCCGCCTTTCAACCTGGTGCAGGAGGTCAACAAGTTCCTGGAGCTGGATATCAACCTGGCAGCCAACAAGGAGCAGGATACCAACCCAGTGGAGCAGGTCAACAAGTCCCCAGTGCAGGATTCCAACCTGGTGTTGGTGGTCAACAAGGTCCTACAAATGGATTCCAACCCAGCACAGGATACCAACCTGGCGGACAACAAGGCGCTGGTGGAGGATTCCAACCTGGCACTGGATATCAACCAGTTCAACAAGGACCCAGTTCTGGATTCCAACCTAGTATGGGAGGTCAGCAAAGCCCAATAGGCCAACAAGGAACAGGAGGTAGTTATCAACCAGGTGTGGGTGGTCAACAAGGACCCAGTTCTGGATTCCAACCTGGCATAGGAGGTCAACAAGGTCCAACAGGAAGTGGTTATCAACCAGGTGTGAGTGGCCAACAAGGGCCCACTTCTGGACCTGGTATGGGAGGTCAGCAAAGTCCAACAGGACAACAAGGAATAGGAGGTGGTTATCAACCAGGTGTCGGTGGTCGGCAAGTTCCTGGTTCTGGTTTCCAACCTGGCGTAAGTGGACAACAGGGACCAGCAGGTTATCAACCCGGCATGGGTGGTCAACATGGTCCTGGAGCTGGTTACCCAACCGGAAGTACCGGTCCTGCAGGCAGTGGTTTCCAACCTGGTGCAGGAACCGTAGGAGGTTATCAACCCACTTTGGGCGGCCAGCAAGGGCCCGGAGCAGTGGGTGGCCAACAAGGAACTGGTTTCCATTCTGGAGGAGCTGGAGCAGGTTTCCAAACTGGAGCAGGTGCTCAGCAAGCTGTTGGCGGTGGTTTCCAAACCAATATGGGAGGTCAAATTGGTACAAATACTGGACCTGGAACTGGTTTTCAACAAGGACCCGGATCTGGTTATCAACCTGGTATCGATGGCCAACAAGGACAGGGAGCTGGATACCAACCTGGTGTCGGCGGTCAACAGGGACCAGGATCTGCTTATCAACATGGAATGGGTGGCCAACAAGGACAAGGAGTTGGCATCCAAACGGGCGGCCAACAAAGGCCTGTATCCGGTTTCCAACCAGGCATGGGTAGCCCACAAAGACCAACAGTTGGATACCAACCAAGCACAGCTAGTCAACAAGAACCTGCATCTGGATATCAACCCGGAGTAGGTGGTCAACAAACTTCCGGTACTGGTTATCAACCTGGAATGGGTGGCCAACAAGGAGCTGGATATCAACCTGGTGCCGGCGGTCAACAAGGACCCGGATCTGCTTATCAACCCGGTATGGGTGGCCAACAAGGACAACCAGGTGTCAGCGGTCAACAAGGACCCGGATCTACTTATCAACCCGGTATCGGTGGCCAACAAGGACAAGGAACTGGATACCAACCTGGTGTCGGCGGTCAACAAGGGCCAGGATCTGCTTATCAACCTGGTATGAGTGACCAACAAGGACAAGGAGCTGGATACCAACCAGGTGTCAGCGGTCAACAAGTACCGGATCTGCTTATTCAACCCGGTATGCGGTGGCCAACAAAGGACAAGGGTGCTGGATACCAACCAGGTGTCGGCGCGTCAACAAGGACCCGGATCTGCTTATCAACTAGTATGAGTGGGCCAACCAAGGAAGGAGCTGCGATACCAACCTGGCGTCAGCGGTCAACAAGGACCCGGATCTGCTTATTCAACCTGGCGTGGGTAGTCAACAAGGACCAGGAGCTGTGTTATCAACCTGGCGATGGCAGTCAACAAGGACCTGCGACTGGTTATCAACACAAGCGTTGGTGGTCAACAAAGACCTATTAGCGGTTATCAACCTGGAATGGGAGGTCAAACAGGTACAGCTTATCAACCGGGATCGGGTGACAACTGGGAACTGCGAGCAGGATTCCAAACGGGATCTGGTGGTCAACAAAGCGCTGGAACTGGATACGAAACAGGTTGGGTGGCCCAGACAGTAAGCAGTGGAGGGCCAACAAAGGGGCTGGAACAGGTTTCCAACCAGGTGCCGGAGGTCAACAAGGACCCGGATCTGCTTATCAACCTGGTATGAGTGCGGCAACAAGGACCAGGAGCTGGATACCAACCAGAGCGTCAGCGGTCAACAAGGATCCGGAGCTGCTTATCAACCTGGCGGTGGGTGGCCAACAAGGTCTAGCAACTGGTTATTCAACCAGGAGGTGGTGAACAACAAGGTCCTGGAGCTGGTTTCCAACCTGCCAACAAGCACGGGATACCAACCGGCGTATGGCAAGACCAGACAGTGGAATGGGCTACCAACCTGGTTCAGGTGATATCGATCTAGTCAAGGTGGAATCGGGAGGAAGCCAAATTACGGACCATCATATGGCCAAGGTCCTCAACAAAATTCTTCAACCCGGAGGAGCATATGCTCCTGCGAAGTGAACTTATCGGGTACTACTGGTATTATGGGTAAGTAGAATGTTGCGACTCCACTGTTTTCGCTTCGATTTTTATTTTGCCGTTGTCTTTAAGCTTCTGGCGCAGGCGGGGTACTGATCACGCCTTCTCTCAGGCTGAATCCTCAATTAGCAACGGACAAGCTGCTGCAAGTGCTTTGGGCAAGAAGAATGGTGTACGGCCAAAACTCAAGTTCAAGGAACCTATAGCTCATCTGGCTCGTTTAGTGCTAGTGCCATGACATCCGACAACGACCGTTCTGCAAGTTCTTCAAGTAACTGGTGGAGCTGAAGGCGCCTTATGAGCCAGTCCCAAGGCCAAGGTGGTGCAGCGCCAATCACAAGCTCAAGTTCAGGTCAATGAAAAGCACTGGCGGTACACAAAGGCTTCTTCACAGAGTGGTGGCTTAATTCACCAAAGCCAAAGCGAGGTAATACCGCAAGGATACACTTCCCATAAATGTCGATGTCACCGTTCAATGTTTTCTCTAGGTTCAACGCGAATGACAAGGGAGGCCTGGCTGATGCCCAGTCAAGTGGTCCTGGACAAAACATCTTCTCAAGCGCAAAATAGGCTTTCCGACCTGGTCAAGGATGATTGAAGTTGTTCCAATCAAAATGGTGGCCGGCCAGGCGTCTGCCCAATCGGGTGGCCTCATTCCGCGCCAAAGATCAGCTCCCAAATTTCAAGGAACCTCAAAGTAAGAACAGTCTCATAAGCACTCTTTTTGTCATTGATTGCCAACTTTCGTTGCGATTCAGGCTTGTGAGCGTTTTCATATATCACGGAGCTGCTCAATCCGCATCTGCCGTTACTAAAAGAACAAGTGGCAGCCTATCGCCGAGCAAAACCGCCGAACTAGTCAACTCAATTAGCCATTTTGCGAGGCAATAAGCGTTAATATTGATTACTTTACACCGAACCCAAGAAAATCAAACATAACTTCGAGACATTTATCTTACAGAGCTAACTATCGCGTCGATACCAGTTACAAGTCCACAAAACTGCCCTCACATTCCGAATCGATAGTATTCCCGCACTGTACAGTAAAGCATTCAAAGACACCCAAAAGAGGACGGAAGCTTCCAACACCAATAAAACTAGATGCACGACGATTCTCAATTTGCCAGAGGGAGGACGAAGACGAAGAAGCCTACGCATGAATATGAGGACGAGGAGGATTACGACGGCGAAAATCCCATTAAATATGGATGCCCAACCCAAGCACACAATCATGACTGAAAAAAAATTCAAGTGAAAAAACCCGAACTTCCCCCACCATATGTCTCCACACACAAACCCTACCCACACAAACACAACCAGGCCGCAGCTATCTAATCCATCTAGCCGCTTACAACGTTGCTCAAAACCCAAAATGGGAAGGCACACAAACATATTCCTCACGCCCCACAACCGAAACTGTTCCAAGTGGCCTTCGCTGCCTCAGCTAAATGTAAGCAAAAGAAATTCCACACCCAAGGCCTTGACGACTCACAAGATCAGATAATCAAGTCAATTGATAACTTCCGAAGAAAAGAGTACCAAATCGAAAAGCACCCATTAACCAGACAGTTTGTGGACAGTTACAATCGCGTTACAGGTACATGCGGACAATTCTCAAGAGTTTCCCCCAGAGGAGCAATAAAGAATTTCACATTCGACCTATATACAAAATCCTCCACCTGCGCGTATACTTCAACCTTGCTCCTGTATATATAGTCTATTGGCGTAAATGGACGCTAGCAAGGACTGATCGTCCCAAAGCACCTGCCAATGGAAAATGCTAGGCAGTATATAGTTATTTAGTTTTTAAGAAGTCTCAACAACACCACCATTCTATATCTATGCTATAAATTAAACACTATCTCTGTTTAAAACCCCCTTGGTTCCTATATTTAGAAGCGGGCGCTTTTCGTTCGCTGAAGTGCCTAAACTGGTAGTGTTGGTTACAATTACAAGCTGTTTTGATCATTTCAGTGAATTATAGAGCCCATACTCGACATAGAGACCCAAGGCGTGTATGTAACGTCACTTGAAAGTTAATTCCAAAGTTTACCTAAAAACAACCCCATCCACTAAAACTTATACAATCCCCCACAAACTCATCCCTCCACCAACAACCATATCTATAAGTCTCATATACACGCAGAAGAAATAAAAATAGGCAATTATGGTCACCCCACGATATGTTTCAAAGGAGCAAAATGTTATTTTTGGATTAGTGAAAAAAATTTTGTTTTCGCAAAAATTTTGATTTCTCGGCAAACACATACTTAGACAGATAATTTCCGAAAATAACATGATTTCTATAAACATGTTCCCATGTTCACCTCTTCTAAAATAACATTTTGCTCGTGTGAAACAGGTTTGGTGTGATCATATTCTTCTCGGCGGTGTAATTATGGAAAACAACAAATTAAATATTTAAGTCGATGTTTCGTTTTACTTTTTTTTTATAACAAACCAAAAACAAATTTACCCACCTGCCAGATTGCTTGATGGTCTAAGAATATTTCAGTGCTACTCGAATAATCTTGATTAATCTTTAGTTTAGCAGGAAAAATTCATTATATTTACTATGACTAGAAATTAACACCAAAGATAGCTGCCATACTCTTGTGCCAATAAACTGAATGATTATATTTTGAGCATTTCGTCTCGGAGTTACATTCTTTTAATTTATATTACCTTTTTGCTCAGTAGCAATGAACTTTATTCACAAAGTGGAAGTCACTCTTGTTACAGCATACGGCCGAATTGGCTTATCGCCATTAGTTCTTCAGATTCGAATGATATTTCATCTAAAAACAGTATAGCTAAAAAGTTGTATTAAGAAAATATATTTCTTAGATTGTTTCCGACCCCTTACATTGCGACGTTTTTAAATAATACCACACCGAAAGAATTGTTCTTCCCTAAACAACGAAAAAATTTCTGTCATTTGTCATTGTTTTACAAACCACAAAGAAACTTTTCATTAAAAAGTACGAAATATTTCGTTCTTTTTTGCGAAGTAAAAGTTCTTAACAAATCTTTTCGTAATTTGTAAGAAACAACTTCGCTGCTTTTTATATAAAAAAGTTTACATACTTTTTATGAAACAAATTCCGCTTCTGTTTCTCAATGAAAATTGTTCTTCCGTACATTTTACGAACTTTTCATACTTTTTATGAAATTATTACGTACTTTTAATGGAAAAAATTTTCGCTACTTTTTTATAAAAAAAGTCTCGTACTTTTTTGTTTGAAAATTGTTCGAACTTTTAGAAAAAAAAAATATAGTACAATTGCTGAATTTGGTTGTTTTTCACAAAAAGCTACGAAATTGCTATTCATAAAAGAACCGTAATAATTTCATAAAAAGTAAATGAAAAAAGTTCGTTCGATTTTAACGAAAATGCTTTTATCTTTAACCCTTCGTTGCATGACATTGGCATATATGCCAATGTTAGCTTTCTTGCTGTCTAGCCTCCTTACTTCTTTTACCATATTTTACCATTAATTTATTTTTGTGATTTCACATATTGGAAGCCCTAGATTATTATTGTGATAAGGCAGTTTTTGTCCAATAATCGTTAAGCAAATTTCATTTAAATAAAGCGAAATTAAAAAATAAGCACTTTTGAGTACCTACGAAAATTTAACTATTCTGTTTTAAAAATTTATTTTTATTGAAACTTTCTTAAAATTTTTTTAAATGCTAAAATATAAAATGCAAAAGTTTACTCTATTTCCTAACGCTATGTATATAGTTTTATAATACAAAATTATATTTTGCAAATGCTCTACAATGAATGATATTTGTCATATCATGCAATTTCATGCGTTTGAGCCAATATGCAACTTTCATTGCATATATGCATATAATTCGAATATGTGCGAATGTTCATGCATTCAATCCCAATTTTTTGTTACTACTAGGACACTTAACGACGAAACGAATATAAAGACGAGTATTTTTTGATATGCGGGAGATCTAAAACACGAGTTTGAATATAAATCGAGTTCGTACGAAGAAAGATTCGAGTTGATCCTTCGCCTTACATCCGTTGGAAACGTTATAACATACAAGCTGCTGGGCTTGTAATTGTTACACGTATATCATCGTGATAGTATAGAGTTAAATGCGCTTCAAACATTTTTTTCGGTGGTCTATCCCCTTCAATCATTGTTGGTCGGAACAATTACTAGGTTTTAAAAGCCTTCCTCATGATGGAAGACCGTTCGAATGCGCAACTATAGAGCTTAATATTGAATCGAACTACACTCAGTGAAGTAAACAGAAGCCGTCAATATTGCTGTATCATAGATTTACTGAAAAAGTCGCCATGTATTACCTACCCAAAGCTAAAAACGAGGTCCAATTTCCTGTTAATCATATAAGCTGGTATATACCAAAACCAGTTTTCAGCATTGTGCGTACGCCTCAACTTCTTTGTTCCATCATTCCGATTATCATTAAAGCTAGCATGCCATAAAACAGAGTTCAAAAAAGTCTCTTTTTCGACATACACAAGCCATTTTTTCGCCTGCTCGTTACTCGGACAGATTGCCTCCAACTCTAAGGTATCAGGTAATGATGCTATTTGACGTGTATCTGTTCCTTCTTTTCTTTAAGCATGTAGTTCTCCCGTCCTTTTGTTGTTACACGCAAAAAAATAATTCTTTCCTCCCAAACGAAATTTTAGACAAACAAAGTTCGTTTATCTATTTGCGTTTTCGCTGTAGGAAGTGTATTTAGAAAAATATATACTTTCTTGCTTTTTAAATGATAAACATTTATTCTTTTCCAGGATGTTTACAAAACAATTGTCATAAAGACTAATCTAAACATTTTTTTCTTGCTAATTGCATTTTCCCTCACATCTTTCTCACATCCACGAGTTTTTTTTTAGTTTTTAACACATTTTCTTGTAATACCAACAATGTAGACGAAATTATACGAATTTAATAAATTTTTAAAATTTTCCTTTAACCTTTCGCCTGGAACAGCAGATCGAACGCGGACCATGCACGTTTGTAAGCCAACACACTAACCACTGAAGCTATGCTACCTGTTATGGTCATTAATAAGATAAATTATCCATATAAGTTGTATTTATTTATATTGCATAGCGTTGCGGCGCCCACGATCGAATAACAAGTTTATTTAACAAGAAACAAACATTTAGTTTGGAACCGTTGGCTGCAGTTGTGCCTACGTCCTGACTTTCTCATGCCAAGGTCGTTGGCGTTCGATCCCTTGCCTTCGACAAAGTTTTTTTTTTTTTTGAAATACATTTCTACATATGTTCGCCGAAGAGTTCCGAAAAAATGTTCAACATTACATCTGTACTATATTAAATTCTTGAACATTTTTTCGGAATCTTGCCGAAACATATGTAGAATCGCTATTAAAAAAAAAAAAAACTTGGGTGCGAAGCAGGCGAGTCGAACCAAACGACCCTTGATGAGAGTCAGACCGTAGCAACCACTGCCCACCACGGTGAACCAAACTAAATGGTTTTGTTTCTGTTAAAATAAACTTTTGTTTATTCGCGATCGTGGCGCCGCAAGGCTATGCCCAATATAAAAATAATCTTATATGCGATAATTATCTATTAATGACCCATAACAGCCGTACATAGCTCAGTGGTTAGTGTGTTGCGCTTACCAAAGTGCCATGGTCCGGTTCAATTCTCTGTCCAGCGAAGGTAAAAAAATTTTAAAAATTTATAAATTTCGGTATAATTTCGTCTACCATTGTTGGTAGTTACAAGAAAAATGTGTTGAAAAAGCTAAAAAAAAAACCGTGGATGCTGAGAAAGAGCTGAGGGAAAATTGGCAATTTAGCAAGAAAAAATGTTAGTAGATCTTTATGAAATTTTGTAAATCCTGGAAAAAGATAAATGTTGATCACAAAAAGTATTATACTTTCTTCATAAATTACACTTCCTTACAGCCGAAAAGCAAATAGATAAACGAACTGTGTGTTTGTCTAAAACTTTCTTTGGAGGAAAGAATTATTGTTTTTGCGGTAACAAACAAAAGGACGGGCGGAGAACTACCATGCTTAAAGGAAAAGAGAACAGAAAACGTCATAGCCAATTCATTACCCTGATACCTAGAGTTGGAGCCAAGTCTGTCCGAGTAAGAAAAAAAAAAAAAAAAAAAAAAAATAGCAGCGGATGCTTGTGTATGTCGAAAAGAGACTCTTGGAAACTCTGTTTATGGCAAATTCTACCTTGATGAATCGGATGATGAAACAAAAGAAGTTGGGCGTACCACATGCTGAAACTGGTTTGGTATATACCAAGCGTATATGAATACACGCGAAATCTGACCCTCGTTTTTACTTAGGGTAGGTATAATGGCGACTTTCAGAAATTATTGATACCACAATGATTGACCTCTCTGTTATCAGCTGAGTGTAGTTTCGATTCAATACTTAAGCTCTATTAGTTCCGAGTTCGAACGGTCTTCCATCATGAGAAGCTTTTAAAACCAGAAATTGTCACCAACATCATTGACAGGGATAGACACGCAAAAAAATGTTTGAACCCATTTAACCTATTCTATCACCGATGATATACGTGTAACAATTTAACAACCCAGCGCAGCGTTGTATGTTATTACGATTCTCCCAACATGTAGGGCAAGTGATCAACTCGAATCTTCTTCACGACCTCGATTTATATGCAAAAACTCGGTGTTAGATCTCCACCATCAATCAAAATACTCGTCTTTATATTCGTATTCGTCTTAAGTTCCTAGTAGTGAACAAAAAATTGATTGAATGCATGACATGGCCACATATTCAATTAATGGCATGATATGCAATGACAGTTCATATTTGGCCTCAAACGCATGAAATTCAGATATGATATTCATTCATGTGCAGACATTTGCAAATATAATTGTATTATAAAACTATATACATAGCGTTTAGAATAGAGTAAAACTTTTCATTTTATATTCTACATTTAAAAAAATTTTAAGAAAGTTTCATAATTATTTAAAACAAATAAGGTTAAATTTTCGAGGACTCAAAATCTTATTTTAATTGTCGCTTATTTATGAAATTTTACGATATTGGACAAAATCCTTGATCAAATAGTAATCTTTTAGGCTTTCCAAAATAGTGAATACAAAAAAAATCTATCGGTAAAATATGGAAAAGAATAGGAGCTAGACAGGCAAAGAAACTAACGATTGCATATATGCCAATGTCATGCAACGAAGGGTAAAATTAAAAAGCATTTTGCGTTAAAATCGACGAACTTTTTTTTGCATACATTTTTATGAAATATATTCGATTCTTTTTATAACAATTTTCGTACTTTTTGTGAAAAAACAACCAAAATTCACATTGCTACTATATTTTTTCTAAAAGTTCGAATCAATTTCACCAAAAAGTACGAGACTTTTTTTAATAAAAAGTACGAAATTATTTCATTAAAAGTAGTAATAAATTTCGAAAAAATATGGAAAAAGCTTCGTAAAATGTTAACGAAACAATATTCATCGAGAAAAGAACGAAAATTGTTCATAAAAAAGTATGAAACTTTTTTATAAAAAGCGACGAAGTTGTTTCTTACAAATTACGAAAAGTTTGTAAGAACTTTTCTTCGCAAAAAAAGAACGAAATATTTCGTCACTTTTTACATGAAAAGTTTCTTGCGTTGTAAAACAATGACAAAATGAGAAATTTTTCGTTCTTTTAGTGTAAGAAAATTCTTTCGGTGTCGTATTATTTAAAAAACGTCGCCAATGTAGGGGTCGAAACCAATCTTAAGAAATATATTTTCTTAATACAACTTTTTACTTACTTTTTAATGAAATATCATTACATCTGAAAAAACTAATGCGAAAGAATTCGGCGTATGCTTAAAAAAAATTGACTTCCACTTGAAAAAATTCATGCCTACTGAGCCAAAAAGGCCTAAATAAATTAAAAAAGTAACTCGAACGAATACTCAAAATATATCAAAATTCAGTTATTGCCAAAAGATATGGCACATTTTTGGTGTTAATTTCTAGTCATAGTAAATATAATGGCATTTTCTCTCTAAACTAAAGATTAATCAAGATTTTTGATACATGAAATATTATTAGGGACAATCAACAATCTGGGCAGTGGTAATTTGTTATTGTTGTTAAAAAAAAAGTTAAAACGAAACCATCGACTTAAAGTCATAATTTGTTGTTCATAACTGACCACCCAGCACGAAGGAATATGATCACAACCAAAACCTGCTTTCCACGACAAAATGTTATTTTAGAAAGCTGAGACATGAACATGTTTTTAATGAGAAAATCATCTTTATTTTCTCGCAAAATTATCTGTCTAATATAGTGTTTGCCGAGAAATCAAAATTTTTGCGACAAAAATTTTTTTTTCACTATCAAAAATAACATTTGCTCTTGAAACATGATCGTGGGTGACCATATTGCCTACTCTGCGTGTATGCAGACTGTATAGATATGGTGTTGGTGCGGAGGCCGAGCCAGTTGTGAGGGATTGCGTATAAGTTAAGTGGATGGGGGTTGTTTTAGGCTTAAAACTGTTGGAATTACTTTCAGTTGACGTTAACATACAACCCCTTGTCTCTTATGTCGAGTATGCTCTATAATTCAACTGAAATGATCGAAAACAGCGTAATTGCCTAACCACACTACCATGTTTTAGGCACTTCCAGTTCAACGAAGCGCCCGCTTCTAAATATAGAAACCAGGGGGTTTTAAACACAGATATTAGTTAATTTATAGCCATAGATTATAGAATGGGTGGATGTTTGTGAGACTTTAAAAACTATCAAACTATATACTCTATGCATTTTCCATTGGCAGGTTCATTTGGGACGACAGATCTTGCTACGTCCATTACTGCATAGAACTATATTACAGGGAGAAGGTGAAGTTACCGCAGGTGAGCGATTTGTATAGAGGTCGATTGGAAATTCTTATTTGTCTCTGGGGACTCTTGGAATTGTCATGCTACCTGCTAACGATTGTAACTTCACAAAAACGTGTGCTGGTTAATGGTTGCTTCGATTTGGTACTCTTTTCTTCGGAAAGTATCATTGACTTCGATTATCGATCTTGTGAGTCTCCAAGCCTTGGCTGTGGAATTCTTTTCTACATTTACTGAGCCACGGAAGACCACTTGGAACAGTTCGGTTGTGGGGCGTGAGAATAATGTTTGTGTCCTTCCATTTTGCGTTGAGCAACTTGTAGCGCCTAGATGGATTAGACTACTGGGCCTGTGTGTTTGTGTGCGGTAGGACCCCAACAGACCCACCTTCATCCACAATATTTTGTGGTGGAGAGCATTATTGGTGCCGGGAAGTTCGGGTTTTTTCACTTGATTTTTTTTTTCCATTGATGTGTGCTTGGGCTTCGGCATCCATATTAATGGGATTTCTTTCGCGCGTCGTAATCCTCCTCCAGTCCTTCATATCATCGTAGGCTTCTTATTCGTCTTGCGTCCTCCTCTGGCAAATTGGAATCCGTCTCATCTAGTTTATTGTGTTTGAAGCTTCCTTCCTCTTTGGGGCCTGTCTTTGATGCCTGTTAAACTGTAAGTCGGAATTACTATCGGATTCGGATTTGAGGGCAGTTTGTGGATTGTACATGCGATCGACGCGATCATTACTCTGTAGAATAAAATGTAATCGAGTTATATGTTTGATTTTTCTTGGTTCGGTCTGTAATAATCAAGATATTACGCTTCATGCCCTCCAAAATGCCTAATTGAGATTGAATATTCGCGTTTGCCTCGCTGGATAGCTGGCCACTTGTTTCTTTAGTACCAGGATGCGGAATGAGCAGCTCCGTGATATGAAACGCCAACCTGAAATCCAACGAAAGTTGGCAATTCAATGAACAAAAGAAGTGCTTATGAGACTGTCTACTTTGGAGGTTCCTTGAATTGGACGACTTATGGCCGGAATGAGCCACGCCGATTGGGCAGACGCCTTCCGCCACCATTTGAATTGGACCAACTTCACCATCTATAACCAGCGTTCGAAGGCCTTATTGCGCTTGAGAAATGTTTGTCCAGACCCACTTGACTGGGCCTATCAAGCCAGGCCTTCCCTTGTCATTCGCTTAACCTAGAGAAAACAATTGAACGGTGACATCGACACTATGGGGAATGATATCCTGTCTTGTATTACCTCGCTTTGCTTTGGTGAATTAAGGCCACCCACTCTGTGAAGAAGCCTTTGTACCGCCATGTCTTTTCATTGACCTGAACTAAGGCCTTCTGATTGGGCTGCACACCTTGGCCTTGCGACTGCGCTCATAGCGCCTTCAGCTCACCAGTTACTTGAGAACTTGCAGAACGTCGTGGTCGGATGTCATGGCACTAGGCGACTAAACGCAGCCAGATGAAGCTAGAGGTTCCTTTGAACTTTGTTTTGGCCGTACCACCATTCTCTTAGCCCAAGCACTTGAGCAGCGCTTTTCCGTTGCTAATTGAGGATTCAGCCTGGAGAGAAGGCGTCATCAGCTACACGCTGCCCAAGCTTAAGACAAACGGCAAAATAAAAAATCGAACGAAAACAGCTGAGGCGCAACATCTACTTACCCATGAATACCAGTAGTACCCGAAAAGTCACTTCCAGCGAGCATTATGCCTTCCTCGGGGTTGAAGAATTTGTGAGGACCTATGCGCCATATGATTGGTTCCGCTACATTTGCGCTTTCCTCCGATTCCAACCTTGACTAGATCCGATATTCACCTGAACCAGGTTGGTAAGCCCATTCCCACTGTCTGGTCCTTGCATACCCGGTTGTGTATTTCCCGTGCTTGCTTGCAAGGTGGAAACCAGCTCCAGGACCTTTGTTTGTCACCAACTCCATGTTGATAACCAGTTTGTAGACCTTGGTGGCCACCCACGCCATGTGTGATAAGCAAGCTCCGGCATTTTCCTGTTGATCCGCTGACGCCTGGTTGGTATCCAGCTCCTGTCCTTGTTCCCACTCCATTACCCAGGTGATAAGCAGATCCGGCGTCCTTGTTGACCTCCGGCACCTGGGTTGGCAAAACCTGTTCCAGCCCTTGTTGCCCTCACTGCTTACGTGTCTGGCACCCCAAACCCTGTTCGTAGTCCGAGTTCCAGCGCTTTGTTGACCACCAGATCCCGTTTGGAATCCTGCCTCCAGTTCCCAGGTTGGTCCACCCGATCCCGGTTATAAGCGTGCTTACCTGTTTGACCTCCCATTACAGTTGATAACGCTAATAGGTCTTTTGTATGACCCACAACGCTTGGCTTATAAACCAGTCGCAGGTTCCTTGGTTGACTGCGCATTCGCCAGGTTGATTAACCAGCCTCCTGGTCCTTTGTTGACTACCCATCGCCAGCGTTGCATAAGCAGGATCCGGGTCCTTGTTGCCGCTGACGCCCAGGTTGCGCTATCCAGCTCTTGTCCTTGTTGTGCCACTCATACTAAAGGTTGATAAGCAGATCCGGGTCCTTGTGACCGCCGACACCTGGTTGCGTATCCGTAGCCACCTTGCTCCTTGTTGGCCAAACCATACCGGTTTTGATAAGCAGCATCCGGGTACTTGTTGACCGCTGACACCTGGTTTGGTATCCCAGCCTCCTGTGTCCTTGTTGGTCACTCATAACCAGCGTTGATAAGCAGCATCGCTGGCCCTTGTGACCGCCGACACTCAGGTGGTATCCAGTTCCTTTGTCGCTTGTGGCCACGATACCGGGTTGATAAGTAGATCCGGGTCCTTGTTAGACCCGCCTGACGACCTGGTTGTCCTGTTGCCACCCATTACCGTGATAATGCAAGATCCGGC
>PGFW01007107.1:17089-28075 GCA_003123925.1 Haematobia irritans
ATAAGAGACAGTTCTGAGAGTGTTGCTGAAGACCGTGAAATGTCGATTCGTCGCCGTTCGCAGCAATTGGGTTTGTGTTATTCGACCACATGGAAGATTTTACGCAAAGATCTTGGTGTAAAACCGTATAAAATACAGCTCGTGCAAGAACTGAAGCCGAACGATCTGCCACAACGTCGAATTTTCAGTGAATGGGCCCTAGAAAAGTTGGCAGAAAATCCGCTTTTTTATCGACAAATTTTGTTCAGCGATGAGGCTCATTTCTGGTTGAATGGCTACGTAAATAAGCAAAATTGCCGCATTTGGAGTGAAGAGCAACAAGAAGCCGTTCAAGAACTGCCCATGCATCCCGAAAAATGCACTGTTTGGTGTGGTTTGTACGCTGGTGGAATCATTGATCAAGCTCTTAACAAATCACCCTTTATTATATAAATCGTCCTTAAATTCGACGGTATTTTGCACCTTGACCATAAAGATAAAAAAATTACAAAATATGAAACCTTTTTCAAGGTTTTATTTAAATGACGCGTTTTACTTCAAAACAAAGTAAAATTTGTAATTCAAGTAAAGTTTAACTATAATACGGTTCGAAAACCCTGAAAGAGGGAATAAATGTTTAACATTGTCAACTCACACTAAATTCTTGGACTACTTCAACATATTGTATGGTTTAGACCAATATTCTTTCAAACAAATTATATATTAGAAGAAATCAAAAATAAAAATGTTTTGGCAGTCCCCAAAAATTTACTTGCTTGAAGCAAAGTGTGTTTGGGAGTATAAATGATTTAATACCTCATTCACATTACACTGCATTAATCTACTTTAACCGGATTTCAACTGTTATGTGTCTTATAAAAAGGGGATTTCAAATTCACGTTGAGTAGATTTCGAGCTTAATGCGAATGGGGCATAATGAAATAACGCTATAAATATTATTGTGGAACAACACCCCAAAAATCGAAAAATATCCCGAATATAGTTGAGCTCTCAAACATCGCATCAAACAACCGCATTGGGCTTGCCTAAGGCGTTCGATACAGGTTACCACACTCTCAGGAGATATTATGGGAGCCTCCCTTCCTAATAATCTTAAGCTGCTGGCAGACAGTCCTATGTGGAATTCAGAGGAAAAAATCTTCGCCTAGGAGAAAGAAGCAAGGCGTACCTCAAGTCGCCTTGTTTATTTCTCCTCTTTAATTTTTACGTGGCTGAAGCTCTCCTCCCACCCTCAGATGTTCAGGGAGTTTCACTTAGGAACTTCTTTAACAGCAGGAATCTGAAACTTTCCGCCCCTAAATCGACAGGTACCAATTTCACATCGTGGACCAATGAATTGAACCTGGAAATCGATATCCACATACGTGGCCAAAGTATCCCCACATGTAAGAACCCACATCGAGGAGGGTACCAACCGAAAGAGGCAAGCTAATTCGGTTTGATTTTAGAAAAGATATCCAGTCTATAAACCACTTGAGAGAGAAGTTCACTAATGTGGTGTCACAATGGACTGAATAGTCTAAGTGAGCCTGATACATCGGGCTGCCACCTAACCTAACCTAACACTTGATCGGCGATGACAGTGATGAGGGAATAAGGACGGAATTGAGGGCTACACACACGGCAGCGGTTCAGAAGACAATAGATTCCCACCAGTGCAGGTCGGTGCACCCTCAAAAAAAAATCGCTTCTGTAGCATATACCCCAAACATTTTGTTCAAATATATATATGTTTCAGGATTTAGTCCAAAAATAAAATATTGTTTGTAATTGTTCAAACATATTATCGGTTTTCACCTTAGGCAATAAGCCACGAGTAGAACAAAATGTTAATGAAATTTTCTTTGTATAAATATATTTTTAAGGCGGCCATTGTTTTACTTCTGCGCTTCTTGGCAGGCATACTCTCTAGTCTCGTCTTTTAGAACACCATATATGTTTATAGGCATTTCTAAATTAACAATATGTTTGCATCCAGTAATATTAATATTTACAAAATATTTATGTAATAATGTTGTAAACCATAATTAAGCATAGTATGTCTCAAACAGTTATGGCCTAGTTTATGAACATTCGTATGCTTGCACTTAAAAATATTTTGTTAAAAAAATTTGAGTTCCAACATATATTTTTAAACGCCAAACATATGAGAAGCAGTCGTTTTTTGCGTCCGTTGTGTGGGCTTACTGTTCTTTTGTCAAAAGTACAATAACAAGTATTTCGATTTAATTTTACAAGCATATGATGAGTTGTTTTGTCAAGAATTAAACTTAAAAAAATTGGATTTAGGAAAATATAAACCGCATTTTACGTTTTTTTAAGTAAACAACGTATTTTTTTAATTATAGCCGCTCCATCCACCAACACAGAAAAAAATATCACCAAATATTTCCAATTAAAAAGTTAATTGAAGTTGAAAATGATTTTCAATTAATAAATTAATTGAATAACAATTAACTTTTTAATCATCGATAGAGAACATTAAGTTAATTAAGAGGCCAGTGATTGAAAATTTTAAAAATTTTTAAATTAAAAAATTAAGTTGATACAATTAACTTTTTAATCAAATTCGGAAAGACTTATTCAGTTAAAAAAAGGCTGAATTTTTTTTTTTAATTTTTAATTAAAAAAGTATATGTCAAAACAATGAATTTGTTAATCGCAAATAAAAACTCTTAAGCAATTCAGAAAGTAAATTAAAAATAGTTACCTTTTTTAAATTAATAAATTAATTTGAGTTTGCAATCAACATCAATAAATTTTTTAATTGAATCAATTTAAAAAAAAAATAATTGAATTTGCTGAAAAATCAATTATTTCGTTTAATCAGAAATTTTTTCTATGCCAAAATTAAAACCTGTGATTGATGAACTATCATTTTCGTGATTGAAGACATTTCAATTTAAAAAATTAATTGGATCAATTAATTTGGTGATTGGAAATCAGAAATTTTTTTTTTTTGTGTGCATAAGGATGGGGTATAAATTAACTTTGTCATTAAGTTTGTAAAACACAATCGAAATATTGGGCTCTAAAACCCCATAAAGTACATAGTTTAATGGCCTCTAATGACGCATGCAAAAAAATGGTTCCCAAAAATCGGTCCATAATTTATATATAGCCCCCATACACTGTTAGAAAAATATGTCTTTTGCATATGTTCCGATATAAACAAAAATGTGTTTCGGAGCACAATTTTAAAACACGAATATATTTAAGTGCAAACATGTAATGTTCGCTAAAGTAAACACTGAAATGTTTGGGACATCTATGTTTAAATATGTTAGACTATATTATGTTTCGGGAGCATGAAATGTTTCACTAAAAAATATATGTGTGAATGCACACTTTATATATATTTACAAATTTCTAACTAAAACATACATATGTTTGTGATATTTTATTCATAAGGCGACAGAGAGAGAGTATAGAAGAAAGAATAGAGATGGAAACCGGGAGAGTTGACGAAAGATATCAACATAACACATGCGAAAGAATCAATAAGAGAAAGAATTTCTGTGAAACCGCTTGTATGTGTGTTTCGGAAAACTGTTGATAGGCCAAAAAAATTTGATATGTGCTTAAGTCTAAATATTATTTAATTTGAATAAAGAGAATAGACATTCAGAACCAAAAGAGAATAGACATTTGAAAATACAAAACAGCATAATGTTTTCGCCCTTGAGAGCAGCATTTTTGTAATGTGTGGACATGTGTTTTGGTTTATCATTTTGGCGATTATGGGCACAACAATTTTTTTCATTGTTCGTTAAAAGAAAAATCAGGGGTCTTCATAAAATAAAGCGAAAAGGGGAGCTAATACTCTTTTTTAGAGTGGGAAGTAAAATGAAATATAGGACGAAATATTGAAAAATTACACGAAGTAAAAATGTAATAAAAAACAAAGTTTTAGTTCCTCTTTATTAATAAGTAGTGCCGAGGAGTTGACGGACACCTTCAAAATATAAAAATGGTCCTCAGTTGCGAATTTCCTCCGTGGTCAGGCGGAAAGGTTTTAAATTTAAAAAAATTATAAAAGTGAAATAATTGCTTCAACATTATTTGTATTTGACAGAAAAAGGTGCCAAGAACTAAATATTTCCCGTGAAGTGATAAAATTACGAGTATGGTTAGGGCAATGAGCACAATCGTCTTTTGGGAAAAGATTCTCGCAAGCATATGATATTTTTGGGACTCAAAAATGGCTTCCAAACAGTATAAATGTTCACGATAAAACAAACAGGGTATTAATGTTCGGCAGTATCCAATAATATATGTGGCTTCCTGCCAAAAATATGTTTGAAGCATATGTTTAAAAAAAAGAAAAAAAAAAAAAAAAAAAAAATAAAATTCCCCCCCGATTTTTTTTGAAAAGGGTGTAAATAAACCGATCACCAGACTTTTGACCTCCGGAAGCCTCTTAGAGGACGCAAAATTCATCTGGATCCGTTGAAATTGGTACGTGGTGTTAGTATATGCTCTCATAAGCAACCTATGCAAAGAATTGGTCGAAATCGTCCATAATTATATATACGCCCCATATAAACCGATCCCAGTCAAGATTTGAGGTCCTGTGCCGGAGCCGTCTTGGAGAGCAAAATTCATCCGATCGTTGAAATTTGTACGTGAATGTTAAGTATATTGTACCAGCAACACCATGCAGGAAATTGGTTCCATAATCGGTCCTATAATAAGTATATAGGGCCCCATTATAACCTTCTCGATTGATGCTCGCTTTGGAGAGGGAGCAAAAAATCATACGATGCTCGGTTGAAATTTGGTAACGTGTGTAGGTATATGGCATGCTAAAACCAACCATGCCCAAAGATGGTGACCATAATCGTCGCATACTATGATATATATGCCCATAATAAGCGAAGAAATTTGGTTTTGGAGCCTACTTGGAGGAGCAAATTCTCATCCGAGTGCAGTTAAAATGCGGTAGCATTTTGTGCTAGTATATGCCGTTAACAACCATGCCTAACTAGGTCCATATTGTCTATAGTTATATATACGCCCTGTATTAAATCGATCCCAATCAACAACATAAAGAATTGTCACATATCAGTTTCGTTAATCTAATATAGCCCCGATATAAGCGACCCCCATATTTCATATCTGGCTCTCTACGTAGCGCGTGCAAAAGTCCCAAGTCGATTTCATAATTATTTGTAGACTTATCCTATACATACTTTTGTGTCTAAAATATTATACACGTATGGACTAACTCACAAATTTAGAAAAACGATGTTTAGAAGTTTTTAAGATACCACAACCCAAGTAATTCGATGTGGATGACAGTCCTATTCGTAGAGTTTCTGACGTAAGATCCATGGTTGGAGGGGTAACATAAGAGTTCGGCCTGGCCGATACTTACGGCCGTAGTTATACTTTTTAATTTTAGTTCGCGTCCAATTAAAGTTAGCAAAAATTAATTCAAATAAGGAACATTTGCTCACATTGGGTAAATTGTAACTAAAATCAGCAAATTCTCATGAACTAAAATAAAGTTAAGTTGGCATTAGCGCCCCCTTCTTTGAGTGTAAGTCACTTTTGAAAGGAAAGAAGAAGAAAATTCTTCGTTTTTTTGTTTAAAATATTTTTGTTGTTATCTTCCATATGCGTTTACCGTTTACACGGTTTAAGAAATGTTGGAAGCATCGCTGACGGCAAGTGTATAAGAGTAATTTAAAAATAATATTTCCACTTTAGTACTTAACGGTCGCACCCTCGCTAAATGTGAAACAAGGCAGCAGCCGACATTCATTTATTTCGATGCATAACTTCTAAAGAATACAAATATTTTCCAAGTAAATTCGCTTGATATATCTGATCTTTGTATCACCCTCCAAAAAATCGCTTCTGTAACATAATACCCGGCAAACAGCATTTTTGCTTCAAAGCATAATATATTTTCAAAAAGATTTGGTGCCAACAAAATATTGTTTGGTAATTGTTCAAACATATTATGTTTCACGCTTAGAGCATAACACTGGTAAGAAAATTTAATAGATAATTTTCTTTGTTTGGATATATTTTTTGATATTTAATATTGGTTACTTGCCATTATTTTTACCTGCAGCAATAAATCCCTAAAGGTCTGTCCCTTTCTAAACACATATATGTTTAATATGCTATTTCTAAATTAGTATAGGTTTTCATCTAAGCATATATATTTGCAAACATATTAATAACATTAAGCATATATGTCAAAACAAATGGTAACAAATTTAACATATTGCACTTAAAAATTTGTGTTATAAAATTTTGAGAGATCGCATGACATAGTAATTTTTACACCGCATGACATATGAAAAACAGTCTTTTTCGTCCGTGTGCTATCTCAAGCTAAAATCGGGATCTACCAGGTACTTAAATAGTCACATCTCCCTTCAAGATTGTCTGCCCGAATTGTGAACAATCGTCTCACATCACAAGGCATCTCTTCGCGTGTCCTGCAAAGCCGACAGATCTGACACCTATTTCACTCTGGACTCATCCAGAAGAGGCAGCTCACTTCCTCGAACTGGATGTTAAAGCCTAAATGTCCATCCCAATTTACTAGGATCAATAAAATTAATACCAAATACATATCTCAGTACAATCGAATTTTCCAATACTCTTTTTGCTAAATTAATGTGGGCAAGACAAATCAACAGTTTAAAAAATCCAAATTACAACAGGATAATTTCAAAGTTAAAATGGGATTTTCGTAATGGCTATAAAAATTAACCATTAACACCCAAAAATTTAAATGCCAGACAAAAAATCATGTTATGGGTTTTTTAATTTACTTCAGTAATGACTAAGTACAAAGATGTTAAATAAAAACTGAAATTTATTGCTGGGGACATTGGCAGATGTACTTATGAAATTCCCAAAATTTACCAGGTGTAGTCAAATTTAAACACTTTTATAACAATGTAACTTAACAATTTTATCTACACACAATCGAGATCGTAATATGGCGGAGAATTATAGATTTAGGAATCAGCTTCACAGCTCAAAAGAAAAAAAAAATCGCTTCTTTACACATTATGTTCGCAAACATAATTTTGGCGGAAGCAATATAGTTATTGGATAACTGCCAAAGACATTAAATATGTTTTGTTTTATGTGAAGCATATTATATGTTTGGAAGCAGGGCTTTTTTCACAGCAGCCAAAAATATTATATGCTTGGAAGAATTTTCACCACAAAGAGATTGTGCTCATTCCCGTAAGCAATACTCGTAATTTTCACTTCCGAGCGACAATATTTTAGTTCTTGGCACCTTTTTCTGTAATACAAATAATGTTGAAGAAATATAATTATTCACATTTTATAAATTTTTTTAAAATTTTACCTTCGCCTGGACGGAGATTCGAACCGGAGGACCATAGCAGTTTGGTAAGGCAACACACCTATCCACTGGGCTACGTGGGCTGTTATAGTCAACCAGTAGATCATTATGCGCGTTATAAGTTACATTTATATAGCATAGTTGGCAAGCGCCCACGAAAGCGCGATGCAAACATAAATATTATTTAACAAAAACATATATTTGTTGGCCGCGTGAGGAGCAGTGGTTAGCAATGTTGGCCTGTGCATGCCAAGGGTCGTGGGTTCAATCCCTGCTCCGACCGAGACACTTTTTTTTTTTTTTTTTTTTTTTATTTATACATTTATAATTTATACTATAGTTGACATGTTTATAGATGAAAACTTTCGGAAATAAAATGGGCCTATTAAAGATTTACACCACGCTTCACGAAATAAAATCGCTTCTGTAAGCAATATACTTACAAACATATGTTTTGCTTCAAAGGCATATACAGTTTTTGGGATATTGCCGCAAGACATTTTGATATTGTTTCGATCTCTTCCAATATAGTAATTATGTTTGAAAGCATATTGGTCTAAACAAATGAGTTATGTTTGGGTAGTCTAAGTTCCAAAGCATTTTGATTTTTGCATCCAAATTCAAAATTGTTGTCTTCCAAAAAACAATATGTTATTATGTGAAGCATATAGATAATGTTTGGAAGCATTTTGCACCCGCAAAAAAATATTATATGCTTAAAAAAAATTGTCCAAAACAAAAATATTGTGCTCAAGAATTTTATTTAATTTATTTATATATTTTACAATTCAATAATGAATTATTGAAAATAAACAGGTAATATAGGTGCTAACAACATAGGTTTTCGACCTGAATGCTCAACATTTTTTGTTTCTGCCTAAATTGTATGATTTCCCCCACATCTTTCTCAGCTTCCCACGAAGATTTTTAGTTCTTAGCAACCTTTGTTCTGTAATACAAACATTGTAGAAGAAATTATTTCAATTGTATGATTTTTTATTTTAATTTTACCTTTGCCGGACGGGGATTCGAACAGCGGACGCACACAGTTTGTAAGGATCAAAGAAAGTAGCTGATCATTGCCATAAGGAAAAAAATAAATGTTAATTTTTGTAATAAAAACAACAACTCACCAACTTAATTGCAATATCGTCGCCTGTTAAATAGGCGCTCCAAGCTACTAAAACACATATATGTTTATGAGGCTATTTCCTAAATTAATATATGTTGCATCCAGCATAATTTATATTTACAAACATTTCTATGTCCGGCAAACATAATATGGTTCTTGAACATTAATTCAAGCATATATGTTCCAAACTATGTTATGCTAGTTTTATGAAACATTATAGGTGCTTGCACTCAAAAAATGATTGTGTTTAAAAATTTGTGTTCCAAACATATAATGTTATAGCCAAACATATGAAAAACAGTCTTTTTTCATCCGTGCAGTCAGTAAAAGACAGTGATTGATATAAACGAAAATGGACTGAGGCTTTTGGATAAGAGATATTATTTTTTTATTGCAAAAATAACAATTTTGTTAACAAAAAAACTGTTTTTGGTATAAAAGTTGATAATTTTGAAAGGAATTCAAAAACTCTATACAAAGAAGAACGTGGAGTCGAGTATAAACATACATAAATAATTTTATAATATACACATAAATTTATTTAGGCGTGAACATTTGTTTACTAGCATTTAACAGCCACGCATTGCAATTTAAAACTTTGTCGTGTTTTGTATTTATTTCAATTTTATGCTTTAAGGCCGGTAGTAATTGGCCATTATCGGCTCTATAAATGACGCTGTGTTGCCTTTTACTTTCTTTAATAATTCATGTTTAAAAGAAAATGAAACTTTTTCAATTTGCTTTAGCTCTGGCCAAAAACTCGAACTTAATGCCCGCTTTATATTGAAGGTGTCCGTCAACTTCCTCTTGATACTTATTAAAAAGAGGCACTAAACTTGGTCTTTATACATTTATACTGTTTAATTTTTCCACTATTTCCTCCTTTTTTCATTTTAAGCTGCCTCGCAACTCTAAGAAAGAATATAGTGCCCTTTCGTTAATTTTTTAATGAAGGATCCCTTTGTAATTTTTGTATATTTTCCCACGGTTTTTTTAATTTCCTTTGCCTGAATATTTTGAACTTAGCTCGCTTAGTACGTTCGCGATTTCTTTTAAGGAACCAGAGAAAAATAAAATTGTTGCCCATAAATGTCAAAATGATAAACAAAACACATAATGTTCACACATAGCATAAATGCTGCTCTCAAAGTCGAAAACATCAATGCTGTTTGTTTTTTTCACAAATGTATATTCTCTTGGTTCGAATGTCTAATTCCTCTTTACTGACCGGCATACTCATTCTAATATTCAAAATTAAATAATATGTTAGGACTTTAAGCCCGCCATTCAAATTGTTTGTGCCTTATCATAGAACAGTTTTCCGAAACAACGATACACATAATAGCTCTCTTTTTGATTCTCTTGACCGTGTTATGTTGATATCTTTCGTCCAACCTTGCCGGTTTGCCATCGTCCATTTCTTGGCTTCTAATACGTCTTTCTGAATAAAATAAAATGAATGAAATATCACAACATATATATGTTTACTTGAAATTTGTAAATTTATATATGTTTACATTTACACATATTATTTTTATGAAACATTCATGCCCCAAACATAATATATTCTAACATATTAATATATGTGTCCCAAACATTTAGTGTTAGTTTAGGAACATTACATGGTTTGCACTGTTAAATAATATTGTGTTTAAAATTGTGCCCAAACACATTTGTTTATCATCGGAACAAATATGGAAAACATATTTTTCCTAAACAGTGTTGTATAGCATAAAACTATTGAAAGTATTTTCGGAGAGCTATCCGAATCAGTTTAGGCAAGGATCGTAAGCTGAATATGACATGTTGTTTATCAATGCGACCAACGTGTTTTTGTTTTAAATGGATCAGATTGCAGTAATAAAGCTGTTGATAACGTGTATATAAAATTGTCAAAAATAATCGGGTAGTCTCATAGTGTGCTTTAAACGGGCGTCCTCATATGAGGATCAGAGAGCGGTAATGGGTTAAACTAAAGTATCAGAATCCTTATAGTAAGTGTTTAGCCTATATTTGAAGCGGTTTATCCTAAAATATAAAAGTCAATATAATCTAGTTAATTTAAGAGATCATTTCTATGTTTTTCTTCACTTTAAAGAAAATTTGCCTTAATTCAAAGACTTAAACAGATAGGCGCAAGCTTCCAAAATTTGTATCCTAAATTTAATGAAAAAAAAATTGAAGCATAATCTTTGCTTTCTATTAATTAAAATATCATTATTTTAAAAGAATCCTTAATATTGTGTAAATTGGGTAGACTAACAATTAGGTTTCATAATCTTCAATATTAAGTCAATATTTTTTTTAGTGTATATTAACTAAATAAATACAGGTTATTCTTCGTTGCTTTTTATTTTTGGTCACAAAGCAATCATCTGTTTCCACCTGCACCCTCTTCTTTCGCTTTTTTGGTTCTTACAGGTAACTCAAATGAATTGTCGGAATATGGAAGATTATGCAACTTAAATTTTAGGACTCGAAATTTACGCAATGTTAAGGACAAAATTCTTTA
>PGFW01007123.1:5914-19102 GCA_003123925.1 Haematobia irritans
GTAAAATTTTTTTTCCATAGGAATTTTGCCAAGAATTTATTTCATAGAAAATTTTGTTTAAAAGGTTTTATTTCTATTAGAAATGTTCTCAAATGTTAATTTCTAGTAGAAAAATGTTGCAAATTTTTTAATATCTATAGAAAATTTTTTCAAAAGTTGTATTTCTATAGAAAATTTGGCAACATATTATTTCCGCGAAGCAATTTCTGACCGTTTAAAAGGCTGTGGAAAGGATTCTAAAAAAGCTGTGGATGAGTGGCCACGATGGAAAGATAAACCAATATACGTGGAACAAATTGTGCGTTTCTCTCTAAATTAGTTTTAAAAAAAATTTTCCCCACCTTGATAAAATTCTTACGTCTTAATTGGTTGCTTGCGGAACTAATTTGTTTCTCACAGTTTGTAGGTAATATTCCCAAGTTTGAATGAACTGTTACAACTACCGACAAAACAGTAAATCATAAATGCAAAATAACGTAATGACTTGAAAATTCAATTGCAACAAAAAACCTACAGGACTAGATATTTAGTTAAATATGCGCTTTCTTAAAAAAAATAGAAAATGATTTTTTTTTATCCCAATGGAAAAAATGGTGACACAATTCAAAATTAACAAAAATTCTTCTCTAAGTATTTTATGCTTACATTCCTCGAAATCATTAATCATTGACACGATAATTCTTGGCAAGTTTTCTTTGCTTCTATTCTTGTAAGGTAAGTTCTAAGTGGTGGGCATCAACTTTACAAAAAGAGGAAAAGCAACCGAAAGATTCAAAATTTTCGTTTGTTTTAAGTCACATTGTGACGTAGCCACACACAGTTTATTTATAGCGTTGAGATTTTTTGAGCTGATCAAATAAATTCCTCAATAAAGCCCTGCTTAATTTTAGTGGTTATTCGCCTTTACCTGGATTTTTTTTTAAGAAATCAAGAATGTTTGATTGGCCTCTTATTCCTTTTCTAAAGTAAACTTGAGTGGCTTCTGTAATAAATTGTGTCTCTTCATTCCGGGACCCTTCATGAATCCAATCACATTGCTGTCTAATTTTTTTTGTCCGTACTTCGTTGTCTTCATTAAAAGACATATCAAGCCGTGATCTAGCATGAATAATTTTTTTTCTACATAAAATTTTCTGTTAGGTGACATATGTTTTTGTCATAGCGATTTAGTGTTTTGTATGTCTGGGAGAACTTGTGGTATAAATGTTCTTTATATTTTTTTGTAAAGAAAAAAAATGTGTCAGTTTTTAAATAAGAGCTGCTGAAATGTTTTTTTTTTATAATAAGAGCTGCTGAAAATCTCAATCATCCTAGTGATATTTTTTGTAACTTATACTGTCTTCTTTGGCATTTTCTTTTTATTCTGAAGATTTGTCTCCCAATTTTTGCTCACATTAATGTTTCTCTAAAAGTCGTTACAGAAGATATAAGGTTTAAAGTTTGTTTATAAACGAAAATAATTATTCATATACTGCATAAAATAACAAAAAAGTCTGAAAATATAAGTATTCTTTCGTGTGACTGTAGAACTTTACATTCTATAAATTCAAGGGCATATTAGAGTAACGCAAGTCAAGAATTTTATTTCTGCCATAGAATTTAAATTTGTCAAAATTTTATTTCTATGGAAAATTTGATCAAAATTTTATTTCTATGGAAAATTTGGTCAAAATTTTATTTCTATAGAAAATTTTGTCAAAAATTTTAATTTCTTTAGAAAATTTTGTCAAAATTTTATTTCTATAGAAAATTTTGTCAAAATTTTTATTTTCTATAGAAATATTTGTAAAATTTTATTTCTATAGAAATTTTGTCAAAATTTTATTTCTATAGAAAATTTTGTCAAAATTTATTTCTATAGAAAATTTGTCAAAATTTTATTTCTATAGAAAATTTTGTCAAAATTTTATTTCTAATAGAAAAATTTTGTCAAAATTTTATTTCTAATAGAATTTTGTCAAAATTTAATTTCTATAAGAAATTTTGTCAAAATTTATTGCTATTAGAAAATTTTTCAAATTTTATTTCTATAGAAATTTTGTCAAAATTTATTTCTATGGAAAATTTTGTCAAAAATTTTATTCATATATATGAAAATTTGTCAAAATTTTATTTCTATGAAAAATTTTGTCAAAATTTTTATTTTTATAGAAATTTTGTTCAAAATTTTATCATTGTTGGTTGTTTTTTATTTGCAGTTAAAACCATGCATTGACTAAATAAACAGTTAGCTTATAACCAACAGAAGGAAAATAATGTGTTGTCACAATTTATTTGGCAAAGCCTATAGGCAAGATGGTTGGATGGTACGCACGTTTCGGAATTACACACATTCCTCATCGGATCCTCTACTTGCAGCAAATATCAACCAATTAAATCAGAATAAATTCAGGCAGTTCATTAAACCCAACAATGAACACTTGACCTTCAAGTAGGTTTGCTGTCCGGCTTATGCACAAGATAAAATTTCGACACTATCCTTATATCCTCTTTTCGGCATTAGCCGTTCAGCAACACCTGTTATCGATCGAAGTGTGATCATGTTGGCCCTATTCCGCTGGATCCTTTGCAGTTTTGAGCTGCCATTTTACACATTATTCTTCCTCTGATTTGCGTTAGTCTTGTATATTCAAGTTGGTTTTAGCTTAAAAAACATAAACATTTTTTTTGAATTGTCTTTTTTGATTCACTATAAAATGTCATGTATTCTGACGAAAACTGCAAAATTTTTGCTAAATTTGTGTACCATTTTATCTTTGGAAAATTTAGTTCAAATTATTTCTATAAGAAAATTTTGTCAAAATTTTATTTCTATACAAATTTAGTCAAATTTTGATTTCATAGTACAAATTTTGTCAAAATTTTATTTCTATAGAAAATTTATTGTCAAATTTTAATTTCTATAAAAAATTTATGTCAAAATTTTTATTTTTTATAGAAAATTTATGTCAAAAGTTATTGCTATAGATATTTTTTTCAAAAATTTTAAATTTCTATAAGTAATTTTTATAGAAAATGCGATAAAACTTTTATTATTGTTAATTTTTTTAGCTTGGACCTCAACCATATCCACCCATCAAATATACGAACTACAAACAAGAATATAATGTCACTATAACCAATGCTGGTCACACAGCTCAGATTACAATACCCGATGATGCCGATGGAGCCAAACCTCAGATTTCGGGTGGACCACTGCCCACAAATGAGACCTATCAGTTCGTTAATCTGCATTTTCATTGGGGCGCCAATAACACTCTGGGTTCAGATCATGTTATTAATGGTTTACGTTATCCCATGGAAGTCCATGGAGTTCATTACAATACAAAATATAAAAGTCTCGAAGAAGCTCTGCAAAATGCGGATGGTGTTACTGTCCTCGCGGCCTTCTATGAAGTGACTCTCTCGCATAGATTAAAACCTTTGGATGATGTCGACAAGGCATTGCAGTTTATTAAAAACCCAAATACGTCTACAATGTTTTCGAACTTTAAATTATCCGGTATGTATGGTGGTATTGATACCACTGCTAAACGGACCTTCTATACCTATCCAGGATCATTAACAACACCAGAATGTTCGCAAGCTGTTACTTGGATCATATTTCCAAATTTTATTCCCGTAGCCTCAGATCAGTTGAAACCATTCCGCAAGCTATTGAATTTTGAAGGAAATGCTCTAGTTAACAATTTCCGCGAATTGCAGGATCAAAATGGACGTAAAGTGTACAACAATCGAGCTTGCCGCAGTATACCACTAGTTCGCCGCAGTATCTGAAGAGTTCGCCGTCACGACAAACGGTCGTCGCGCTATGTCCCCATATATATTTTGAAAACAAGAAAATTAACGATTCTTTCAGATTTTTTTTCAAATCTTGCATATAATTTGTGTTTAGCAAATATATAAAAATAAAATAATTATCCCAATTTGCATATTAAAATTTTATATTATACTTCTTTAAATTAATCAAAAACATTTCTTAGAAACAACAAATGGGATACAAAAGTAAAAAAATCGACTTTGTGCGGACTAATCGGAAATGGCAAATTTCACTAATCTAGTTTTAGTTTTGTCTGTTTGTAAATCAAGTCTAATTGATTAATCATAATACTGTTTAAGACGGATAAAAGATGACAAAATTTTCTATAGAAATAAAATGTTAACAAAATTTTCTATAGTAATTAATTTTGTGACAAACTTTGAATATCAAATAAAAATTGATAATAATTGTTTATATATAAATAAAATTTTATGACAAAAATTTTTCTGACGGACATACAAATTTTGACACATTTCTGCTATAGAAAATAAAATTTTGAACAAAATTGTTCCTGAAGAAATTAAAATTTCTAAAACACAAATTTTCTAATAGAAATGAATTTCTACTAAAATTTTTCCTATTAGAAAGTAATATTTTGATCAACATTTTTCTTTCCAACTACAAATTTTGACTGTAGCAATCTGGCATTTATTTATACTTATAATTATCTGCATTAGATTGAATTTATGTAATTTTTGAATAACATCAAATCAAAATTTTTAATAATTAATGTTTTGTTAATTAATGTGGCATTGTTGATTTTCTTTGTTTATTTGAATTAATATGAATTTGAACTCGTAATTTGTTTCTAGTGTAACTTCGATATAGTTTCATTCATCAATGAGTGATTTTTGTTATAATTGTTTCATTGCCTCTCTTAATCTCTCGTGTACGTAAAGAGATGTTGATGAGTGATAAAGTTGATATTGTCCATAAACAACGCTCAATTTATTAGAAGAGAGTTGAGTGCTTTAAACTAGTTTATATAGGAAATTGAGTTTTGTTTAAATAAACGATTTAGAACTCATAATTATTTTTGCATATGTCCTAGTGATATTCTTTTTCTCTCATCAAATTGTATTTAAATTCATGTCACTTACAAAATTTTGTTATTCTGTATGTTGAAGCCGCTGAATAAACTTCAAACAAAGAAAAGCGCACGACTTGTTTTTCCTTTGATAAGTAATTAAAATTAAATTTATAAATACATTAGAAGAGTGACATTACAAGATTCTTAGTTCTGTTTTTGACTCCTCTTCAAATAAAATAACAAAAATAAATTAAACGTTCTAGATCCTGTTTAGTCTGTACGTAATTTCAAGCAATAAAATACTAAATATTTTCTCCTACATGAAAAACCCCATTAGTGATTTCGTGAACCAGCCCGACTACGCTGCCACATGACAACATTTTTTTATTAGAAACACAAAATTTTGTGCAACCAGAAATTTTCCATAGATAATAAGATTTGGTCCAAATTTTTCTATCAAGAATAAAATTTTAACAAAATTTTATATTAAAACAAGTAAGGAAAGTCTAAAGTCGGGCGGGGCCGACTATATATGATGACGCCTGCACGCACTTGTGTAGATCTAAAATGTTGCGTACCCATAACACCATCGCGTCAATTGTGTTGGTGGCTATGATCTAAAAGGTTTGTCCAAATACATACCATTTTAATATCCTCTCGATCTGGACCAGAAATTTGATAGAAATCTTCTATAAATTTTAACTGTAAAATTTAATGTCGGCTAATGTAACTAGGGTGAAACGCGAATGTCTTAGCTAAAAAAAAAGCAAGTTCTGACGCGCGCAAGTTCGGCAGCCGAATCTTATGTACCCACCGCAACCATGGATTGCGTAGAACTCGTCTACCGAAAGACTGTGATTAGTCCATACATTGGTATATTATTAAGACAAAAAGAAAGTTATGTATAGTTAAGTCACAATATTCTACGAACGATATGGACTTTTTTGTACGATAGAGAGCCAGAATCTCGAAATATGGGGTGGCTTTAATATGGGGCTATATACAATATGAACTTGATATGGATCCAATTTTTGTGTGATTGGTGATCGATTTATCCTGAGGGCCATATATAACTATAGACCGATATGGACCTAGTTAGGCTGGTTGTTAACGACCATATAACTAGCACAATGTACCAAATTTTCAACAACTCACTCGGATGAAAATTTTGCTCTCCAAGTAGGTTCCAAAACCAAAATCCGGGATCGGTTTTATATAGTGCTGATGTACGATATTGGACTGATATGGACCACTCTTGTGGCTGGTCTGTTAAATATATAACTATGATATATATTCAATATACTCTACTATATAGCAAAATAGTATACTATAATCAAATTATTTCGAAGCAAGAGTCGGATGAATTTTGTTCTGCCACAAAAGGCACCGGGAGGTCAAAGTCTCGGGATCCTGTTTATAGGGAGCTATATATAATTAATGGACTGATAGAACGCAATTCTGCATGGTTGTTGGATACATGACTAACATCAAACGTACCAAATCTTCAACCGATATGGCGAAGAAATTTTCCTCTTCCCAAGGGCTCTGGAGGCTCATATCCTGGGGGAATCCGGTTTATATGGGGCCTATATATAATTATGGACCGATATCGACCAATTTTTGCATGGGAAGTTTGAGGCCATATATTAACACCACGTACCAAATTTCAACTGAATCAGATGAATTTTGGTCTTCCAAGAGGTTCCGGAGGTCAAATCTGGTGATCGGTTTATATGGGGGCTATATATAATTATGAACCGATGTGGACCACTTTTTGCATGGTAGTTATAACCATAATACTAACATCAACGTACAAATTTCAGCCGGATCGGATGAAATTTGCTTCTCTTAGCGGCCCTCGCAAGCCAAATCGGGGGATCGGTTTATTATGGGGCTATATATATTATGGACGATGTCGACCAAATTTTTTGCATGGTTGTTAGAGACCATATATGAACACATGTAACATTTCAGGGATCGGATGAAATTTTGCTTCTCTTAGGGCCTCGCAAGCCAAATCGGGGGGATCGGTTTATATGGGGGCTATATATATAATTATGGACCGATTGGACCAATTTTTGCATGGTTGTTAGAAACGCCATTACTAACACCATGTACCAAATTTTCAGCCGGATCGGATGAAATTTGCTTCTCTTAGAGGCTCGCCAAGCCAAATTTTGGGGGTCCGTTTATAGGGCTATACGTAAAAGTGGACCGATATGGCCATTTGCAATACCCATCCGACTATCATCAATAACAACTACTTGTGCCAAGTTTCCAAGTCGATAGCTTGTTTCGTTCGGAAGTTAGCGTGAATTTCAACACGAGACGGACGACGGACGGCACATGCTCAGATCGACTCAGAATTTCACCACCGACCCAGAATATATATACTTTATTGGGGTCTTAGAGCAATATTTCGATGTGTTACAAACGGAATGACAAAGTTAATATACCCCCATCCTAGTGGTGGGTATAAAAATCTATGGAAATAAATTTTGACAAAATTTTCTACAGAACTAAAATTCTGACATTGTTTTCTATAGAAATAAAATTTTAGCAAAATTTTCTATAGAACTAAAAATCAGACATAGTTTTATATAGAAATAAAATTTTGACAAAATTTTCTATAGAAATTAAATTTTGACAAAATTTCTAATAAATTAAATTTTTGACAAATTTTTTATACAAATATAAAAATTTTATAAAATTGGTGTATATATTAAATTAAAATGCTTGACCTATAAATTTATAATAACAATTTGAAAATTTTCTATAGAAATAAATGTTGACAAAATTTTCTATAAAAACAAAATTTTAGCAAAATTTTCTATAAAACTAAAAATCAGAACATAATTTTTATATAGAAATAAAATTGTGGCAAAATTTTTCTATAGAACTAAAAAATCAGACATAGTTTATTATTAGAAATAAATTTTTGACAAAATTTTCTATAGAAATAAAATTTTGACAAAATTTTCTATAGAAATAAAATTTTGACAAAATTTTCTATAGAATTAAATTTTTGACAAAATTTGTTATACAAATAAAAATTTTATAAAATTGTATATATTAATTAACATTTTGACAAAATTTTTTATAGAAATAAAATTTTGACAAAAATTTTCTATAGAATTAAATTTTTGACAAAATTTTTTGTACAGAATAAAATTGTGATAAAAATTGTGTATATTAATTTAAAATTTTGACAAAATTTTTCTAATAGAAATACTATTTGGACAAAATACAGATTTTTGACAACATTTCTTTCAAATAAAATTTTGACAAAATTTCTATAGAAATAGAATTTTAACATATATTTTGAAAAAATTTACTAAAAAATTAAATTTTTGAACAATTTTTTTATACAAATAAAATTTTGACAAAATTTTTTTATAAAATAAAATTTTGACAAAATATTCTACAAAAAGAAATTTTTTACTAAATTTTTAAAAAAGAAAAATTTGACAAAATTGAAAACAAAAATTTTGACAAAACTTATAGAAAAAAAATTTTGGCAAAATTTTTTGTAGATATAAATTTGGACAATTTTTTTTTTTTTTGGAGACATAAAATTTGGACCAAATTTTCGTATAGATTACCAATTTTAACATAAAATGTTGACAAAAATTTCGCATAGAAATAAGAATTTTGGTAAAATTTTGTAATAGGAAATTGAAATGTTGACAAAATTTTTCCAACAAAAATAAAAATTTTGGGACAAAACTTTTCCATAGAAAATAATTTTTTGACAAAATTGTCTATAGAGAATAAAATTTGGACCAAAATTTTCCATAGAAAACAAAAATTTAGACAAAATTTTCCAAAGAAAATTTTTTTACATAATATTGGCCTAACAGACAACATTTTGTATAGTGAAATAAAATTAGTTGCCAAAATTTTCCTATATAGATAAATAAAATTTTGTTAAAATTTATGTTCCCGAGATTGTGCCGTATTAATATATAATATTTTTTATTTAATAAATTAATTTTTATTTAATTACATTTTGTTTTTTTGCTCTACCGTTTCTCTCAAATCTTTCGAACATAGACAGTAGTAAGCTCTCCCAAATCTTGCAAATTCCTAAAATTGTAATCCAAACGATGATTATGATCATCTAAAAGTGAACGAATTTCGGTGAGTTGGGAAGATGACACCCTTAAGGGTTTTGGGAAAATAAACCAATTCACATTATCCGAACAGGGAGGTGTTGTCAGAGATCCTCTATAGGTGTAATACAACTGATTCTCATTTTCTCTTATGTCATCAATAAAATCCCGTAGAGAGAAAATTGGAATTTCCATTTGAGACTTGAATTTCCTAATGTAAGGCAATGAAGTGACAATTGGATTAAGAGCTTCAAATTCTTGATAATAATCACGAGCATCTACAAAGCGACTAATAACCGAGAAGCCATCAGGCTGCCCAATAGCTTCCTCCATTGACTTGTATTTGCTATTGCGATGAACCATATGCAATTCCATGGAATTGGGATATCCATTGATTACATGTTCGGAACCTACTGTGTCATTGGGTCCCCAGTGAAAATGTAGACTTTGTAATTCATAACGATCGTAGGGATGAAATAATCCACCAATTATGGCAGGTCTATTATCCGCATCTGTGTGTAACACCAATTGAATGGAATGTCCATTGTTCGAAAGAGTGCCACCATAAGGATTATTATAATTTTGGAATATCAGGGGAAATAACTCCAATGCTATGGCCTTTTGATGTAAGAGAAGAAAAATACAAAATTGCATTTTAAAAAATTTATTTATAAGATTAAAAATTACACCCACCTCTTTTGTATTAATTGATATGGGTGATTGATTCTTCAAACCACAAGTCTGGAATTCTTGTTTCCATTCATCCTGATTGTGATAAGTCCAAGAGTTTGTCGACCTAAATGAAAATATTATGCAGGCCATATGAAGGATACTCCGAATAATTTCCATATTTTGGTTTCTCTTTTAAAAACAACCACCTTGAGTCAATTCACCAACTTAAATGCCTTTGTTTTTCCCATGAAAAACCTAGAATTTTTCCAATCGCAACCAATTACAAAGACTCACGAAAATATTTTTTTATCTATAGTTTGAAATGAAATAATTATTGTTCATTTTATTGAACAATAAAAACAAAAGCACTCAGAGGTAAATTAGAAGTTCACCACTGTGGTATGACAATGGACTGATTGGTCTAAATGAGGCTTAAATATCATGTTGCCACTATACCGAAATAAACTATAGAAATTTTGTTCAATATTTATTTCTAATTTTGTCCAATAATTTATTTTTTTTTTTTTTTCTTCTATGAAAAATCTTATGTGATCCCAAATTTATTTTTTTCTATGAAAAATTTTTGTCAATATTTTATCTATAGAAACAACATTGTAACAAATTTATATTTCTAAGAAAATTGACGTTTTTTTTAATCGGTTCGCAAAATTTTAATTCTATAGACAACTTTTGTAAATGTCTGTTTTACTAGGAATTTTGTCAAAAAAATTATTTTCAATAATTTGCAGAAATTTATGTCCAAATTTTATTTCAATAGAAAATAATTTGTCCAAATTTTATTTCTATAGAAAATTTGTCAAATGTTATTTCTATAGGACAATTTTGTCAAAATTTATTTTTTTTTAGACAACTTTGTAAAAATTTATTTTGGTGAAAATTTTGTCAAAAGTATTATTTCAATAGAAATTTTGTCAATGTTCTTATTTTTATAAGAAAATTTTACCATAAAATTAATTTTTATAGAAAATTTTGCCAAGATTTATTCATTAGAGAAATTTTGTCAAAATTTAATTTCTACGAAAATTTTGTAAAATTTATATCTTATAGAAAATGTTGTAAAATTTTAATTCTATAGAAAATTTTGTCAAAATTTTATTTCTATAGAAAATTTTGTCAAAATTTTATTTCTATAGAAAATTTTGTCAAAATTTTATGTTCTATGGAAATTTTGTCAAAAATTTATTTTTATGGAAAATTTTGTCAAAAGTTTATTTCTAAAGACAATGTTGTCAACATTTTATTTGAATAGACAATTTTGTAAAAATTTTATTTGTGTAGAAAATTTTGTCAAAATTTTATTTCTATAAAAAATTTTGCAAATTTTGTTTTCTATAAGAAATTTTTTAAAACTTTTATTTCTATAGAAGGTTTTGCCCAAATTTTATTTCTATAGAAAATTTTTTAAAAATTTTATTTTTATAGGAAATTTTGTAAAAATTTTATTTCTATAAAAAATGTTGTTAAAATTTTAATTCTATCGAAAATTTTGTCCAAATTTTATTTCAATAGAAAATTTTGTCCAAATTTGTATTTCCCATAACTATTTTGGTAAATTTTTTTTCTATAAAATATTTTTCAAAATTTTTTCTATAGAAAATTTTGTCAAATTTTTATTTCTATAGAAAAATTTTTGTCTAAACTTTTATTTCTACAAAAATGTTGTCCAAGATTTTATTCCGAAAGAATCTTTTTCTAAATTTTGTTTGAATAGAATTTTGTCAAATTTTTTTTGTAAAAAAGTTTGTAGAAATTTTATTTCTATTGAAAAATTTTATCAAAAGATTATTTTTTGTGAAAAATAAATTTGTGAAAATTTTATTGCTACAGAAAATTTTGTAAACATTTTATTTCTATAGCCAACATTGTAAAAATTGTATTTCTATAACAAATGTAGTACAAATTTTATTTCAATAGAAATTTCTGTCCAAATTTAATTTATAGACAAAATTTTATTTCTATAGAAAATTTTGTTAAAATTTTATTTCGATAGAAAATTTCATGAAAAGTTTATTTCTATAAAAAATTTTGTCAAAATTTTGTTTTTATAGACAACTTTGTAAAAATTTTATTTCGGTAGAAAATGTTGTCAAAAGTTTATTTCAATAGAAATTTTTGTCAAAATTATATTTCTATAGAAAATTTTGTCAAAATTTTTTATTCCTATAGAAAATTTTGTCAAAATTTTATTTTTATAGAAAATTTTGACAAAATTTTATTTGTAAAGAAAATCTTTGTAACATTTTATTTCTATAGAAAATTTTGTCAAAGTTTTATTTCTATAGAAGGTTTTGTCAAAATTTTATTATCATAGAAAATTTTGTTCAGATTTTAGTTCTATAGAAAATCTTGTCAAAATTTTATTTCTATAGAAAATTTTGTCAAAATTTTATTTCTACAAAAAAATTTTATCAAAAGTTTATTTCAGTAGAAATTGTTGTCCAAATTTTATTTCAATAGAAAATTTTGTCCTAATTTTATTTCTAGAAAACTTTGACAGAATTTTATTTCTATAGAAAATTTTGTCAAAATTTTATATTTGTAGAAAAGTTTGTAAAAATTTTATTTCTATAATAAATTCTGTAAAAAATTTATTTTTATAAAAATTTAGTCAAATTTTATTTCAATAGATATTTCTGTCCAAATTTAATTTCGATAGAAAATTTTACGAAAAGTTCATTTCTATAGAAAATTTTGTAAAATTTTTATTTTTATAGACAACTTTGTAAAAATTTTATTTCGGTAGAAATTGGTAAAAGTTTATCAATAGAAATTTTGTCAAAATTTTATCCTAAAGAAATTTTGTCAAATTTTATTTCTATAGAAAATTTGTCAAAAGTTTATTTCAATAAGAATTTTTGTCAAAATTTATTTCTATAGAAATGTTGTCAACATTTTAGTTGTATAGATAATTTTGTAATAATTTCATTTGTATAGAAAATTTTGTCAAAATTTTATTTCTATAAACAATTTTGTCAAATTTTGTTTTCTATAGAAAATTTTTCAAATTTTTATTTCTATAGAAGGTTTTGTCCAAATTCTGTTTCTATAGAAAATTTTGTAAAAATTTTATTTTTATAGGAAATTTTGTAACAATTTTATTTCTATAAAAAAATTTGTCAAAATTTTAATTCTATAGAAAGTATTGTCCAAATTTTATTCCTATAGAAAATTTTGTCCAAATATTATTTCTATACACTACTTTGTAAAAATTTTATTTCTATAGAAAATTTTGTTAAAATTTTATTTCTATAGAAAATTTTGTCAATGTTTTTTCTTTAGAAAATTTGTGTCAAAATGTTTCTATCTTTTAACATTTTGTCAAATTTTATTTCTATAGAAAATTTGTGAACATTTTTTTCTACAAAAATATTGTCCAAATTTTTTTCCAAAAACCTTTTTTCTATATTTCAATAGAAAATTCTGTCAAAATTTATTTCAATAGAAAATTTTATCCAAATTTTATTTCTAGAAAATTTGGACATGATCTATTTCTATAGAAAATTTGGCCAAAAATTGTTTCTGTAGAAAAGTTT
>PGFW01007127.1:3016-13895 GCA_003123925.1 Haematobia irritans
CGACAACTGTTGATTTAAAAAGGTTTGATTTTTTTTTAATTGAAAATGAATTTAAATCAATAAAGAACGTCTATATTATACCATAATCCCGGGACGACCATATTATATCACGCACCTCTCTGTAGTTCTACATTTTTTATACCATCTTAAATCCTTCAAATTTGTTGGGAGCTATATATAAATTATTCCTTTCCCAATATACATGTTTTAAATCTGAAGTGATTTGGACAATTTTTTTACACTTCTACAAAAACTATAGACTTTATATAAATTAAAGCCATTTGTGTTCGCTTATTACTGGCAGAAATGTACATTGAATTTAAACTCCTATAAAGAGCCAACGTAGTGATATGTTTGCATGACCGCTTTGCGTATATAGGGTCGTGGGTTCAAACACAGTTAGACCGAACACAACAATTTTTTCAGGGTGGATTATCCTCTCAGTATGCTGGTGACATTTCTGAGTGCTTCAAACATTCTCTAAGTGTTAAACCGCAAAGTGAGAGCGTCGTTCGGATTCAGCTATAAAGGGAGGTACCTTGCCATTGAGCTAAACATAGAATCGGGCAGTACTCATTGATAAAAGACAATGGACTGAATAGTCCGGCGAGCCTGAAATATCGGGCTGCCACTATACTTAACTTAGCGTACCTCATATAATAAGGGTAATATTGAAAACTTAGAAATACTATGAATTCTTTAAGAAAATTGTCATGGAATAGAGGAAGTTGCATTGTTAAAACGTATTATTTTGAAATATTCAAATTGCTGAATTAATCTACAAAAACAGATAAGTTTAATGTGGCAACTAGTCCAAATATTTGAATGGAATGGACCCTTGGCGGACCCGAGCCACCGTGGTGCAATGGTTAGCATGCCCGCCTTGCATACACAAGGTCGTAGGTTCGATTCCTGCTTCGACCGAACACCAAAAGTTTTCAGCGGTGGATTATCCCACCTCAGTAATGCTGGTGACATTTCTGAGGGTTTTAAAAACTTCACTAAGTGGTTTCACTGCAAGTGCAACGCCGCGCGACTCGGCTATAAAAAGGAGGTCCCTTGTCATTGAGCTTAACATGGAAATCGGCACACTCAGTGATAAGAGAGAAGTTCACCAATGTGTATCACAGGTGGACTGATAGTCTAAGTGAGCCTGATACATCGGGCTGCCACCTAACCTAACCTAACCTTGGCGGACTTTTAATAAATAAAACAGAACCGACAAAGGAACTCCAAGGGAAGCCCAAATGTTAAAAAGATCGTTTACAAGCCTCATTTTTTCCTTAATTAAATTACTACACTTGACTTAAATTTTCGTCGATAAAGTTTAGTTCGAATGATCTTTATGAACATCGAAATACTCAGTCTTGTGGATTCTAAGAATTAACTAACAAATAGGGGAATTAATTTCAGATCTTATCACAACGCATATATATATTTCAACCAAACGATTCCGACATTTTTGGGAAGCCCGAGGAGCCACCCATTTTGGCAATCATTTTACCCAATACATATTCGAGTCAAAAGCAGCACAAATAAATCTTCAATCACTGCCATAATCTGCCGAATCGCAAATAAGTTTCCATAATGCAATTCGGATTGGAGATATAGATAATTTTTAAAAACAAATAATAAGAAAACTTTTGCAAATAGATTTGGACGTAGTTGTTTGAAGAAATATAAACAAATTTGTCGTAAAGAGTGCAAAGTCAGCTTGTACATAATAAAACAACGGCGTTAGAATTTCAGAAAAAGTGGCAACGCCCGCATCCTGAAAGGATTTTTTAAAATGGTTTATTTTATTGAATTCATAGCGAATATTGCAAAAGAGTCCTTAAAACGACAAACATGGATTAAAATGTTGAAAGGATAGCAAAATTCCAGTTTTGTAAAAAATGACCCTGAACTATCACTGTCCCCAAACAATGCGGTGGGTATGTAGATTGTTTGAGGACTGACCCTGAACAATGCAAATGTCCCCGTATGATGCGATGTATGAAAAAAATGTCCTCAGACAATGCGATTGACCACATATTATATATATATATATAACTATATATATATATATATATTATATATATATATAGTATATATAATATATAATATATATATATATATTATATATATATATATTATATATATATTATATATATAATATATTATATATATAATATATATATATATAATAATATTGGTTTATAAAGACTTACAATATTTCAGTAATGTCCTGGGACGCCTATCTTACCCAGCAAAAAAAGCATCGCCAAAAAAGTAATGAAAATGTTCTTTTTGGATCCAGAAGTAGTGCAAAATTGACGCAGAAGCGATGAATTTAACATGGGCTCGTCATAGGACAGAGATCCATCATTTCAACAGTCGTTTGCACTGAATTTTGCATCACTTCTTTTAGTGTGATCAGAATTACAATGTTTTGGATGAAATTAAAAATTTCTGTGATATTTTGTCAAATAAATAATTTTTATAATTTTTTACAATTTTTAATGGATTCTTATGCTTGGTCGGAAACGTTTGACCTCAAATATTTTCAAAAATTCACAATTTTTTCAGATTGGATTTAGTATTTTTTTCGACAAAATTTAAATGATTTGTACCATTTTATGAATTCTTACTCTGTTTTTAACCTATTTGAAACAAAACAGTTTAAATTACCCATTAAAAGTATGAAAAAACCAAGTTATAAAAAAATTGAATTAAAAGAACTTCCTGGGTAGTTAAAATAAAGAACATCATTGGGAGTGCATCTTCTGGAAGTGCTTTTAAAGTTGTGCCTTTGGAAGAACTTCCATATTTTTTTGCTGGGTAGTTTACTGGGTTTCATCAAGACTTCCCGATGAAACATTAACGGACTGGGAGATTCACTGACTGACCACAAGAAAATGCTTCCATGGAGTCAATTGGATGAATTTGTTTCAAATCGGCTCGAAAAGCGAAAATGCGTAACTTTTAATAAACTGTGTGAAAACTGCTTGGGTTATGTTCACATTTCTGAAAACTGCCAGAGTGATAGGTATTGCCAGAAGTCTGGACAAAGGCATTCATACATATTACATCCTGATTCGGCAGGCTCGAAGCCAACAGGCGCCACGATCTAATTTAGACTTTTCATGTTGGAAAGTGAATATGAGAAATGACAGCCCACACGTCGGCTGCTGCTTTATTCTGAAATGACTCCAAATGTCCAATCGATATTTCTTAATTCTGGGGCAGGAACTGTCTTGCCCATACCGCTTTAGGGACTTTGGAGATATTTGGGAATGAATATTAACTTTACTTAGGGATTCTCATAGACAAGGCTCTCAGGAGTCGTTTATTTCAAACAATTGGAGCAATTTCATTCCGGAAATTTCCGACTAGGATCCTTCCACGAGGATATCTGGCCTTGTGGGGGCACTACCCTTGGAAAAATTTCTTCATGGACTTTTTTCCCATAATTAAATTCTGAAATCCTAACTGGGGAATTGAAGTTGAACCGCTTAAGATCTTACTGACCAAACTTTCCCCTTTTTCTTTTTTTTTTAGCCGCGCGTCCAGATAGATATGCTATTGGGAAGCCACGTCATCCTTCTATAAATCTGGTTAAGAAAGATGCTAGGCTGGCGAAGTCTTAGTGAAACCTAGCGCAGCGCCCTAAAGTTAGAGTAGTGTTTAATTCGTTAAAAAACACAACTACATCTGGGGGGAGTTTCTTTGAACGAATATCCTGCATACCTGGACCATTCCTTCAAACGATCTGGATGATGTAGTTTTACGATTGGCGTTTTTTTTAGATGCGTTCTTTCAATGGGTTGACTCCAGAGATGTCCGCCGAAATAATAGTTTCATACAGGAGGATAGACAACTTTCAACGAGTATTGTTTAGAGAATTATGTCGACTGAAACATAAGCGATTACTGTTTGAAAACATGTAACCTTTGGAGTGAACTTGCTCCATAATTTAGCAATCCGAACGCTGCTTTCAATTGAGTGAGACGCTAAGATACTGCATCATTGGGCCTCAGTCATATCTGCAACATCAGATATACGTCCGATGACTTTTTTCTCTGGTGGTCATTATCAATTCGCTGAGACAAAATACTAACTTGTTAACAACTGATCGATTTACAGAATTGAGCTGGTTTCCTACTTAAAAAGATACTGCGAATCACCCTGATATTCATGCAAACACATGGAAACCCGAGGATCTTTAACACAAGATTTTAAAACTAGGACACAAGTGTACAAAAACACTCTGGGCATTCGAGTGGAATGCAATGAACTTGATTCGTTTTACTACAACAGTATCGAATATTTACTATTTCCTCCTGGTCCGCTAACTAAGAGAATATTGTCAATAGTCGCGACAAATCTTCGATCCTGCGGGATTAGCTTGTCACACAATAATTGTTGTGCAACAAATGATTGCTACAGCAAATTATGGAATCGACGGAAACAGACTGGGAACGAAGAGAATCAAAAAACACATTCCATTCGAGAAGATGGAACTGTTTTAGTTTTAAATTTCCCGGGATATATGAATCAATTAGAATTCACGACTCGGCTCAGTCTACTCTACCCAACAAACAAGTTGAAAATGCACGGATTCTGAGATGCTTCTGAGAAGCAAACTAGTGCCCATCTCAATCTTTGTTTCGGCATTGAAAACAAACCAAAAGTCAATTATCGGCATTTTTAGAACATTCAAACGTCCAATTTTCGACTTTTAGAAAATTGGAATAGTGGCCAATTTCAAAATTGTCCACTTTTTAAATTTGATCTTCATATCTGTATTTTTATTTATTTAACTGTCTATCGCGGATTTGAACTGTTCCTTCGCTTGACTTAATTGGCCTAGATCCAGCGACTACAAATAATTCCAAAATACTTTTATTCTATTGATTAAATGCCTAAACAAAAAGGACGTGGATTTTTGCCAATACAAACACAACTGGAAAGTGTACGAATAGCTTATTTATGCCCATATTCAAATATCTCCTACAAGGTGAATGTGAATTAGTACCACAATATTTTCATATTCATATTCACCGCAATTTTCGTCATAGTGAAAGTTGAATATGTGCGCTGTGTATTAAAACAAAATCTCTTGACTCCACTTATTTTGATTTCCAACCCAGTGAATCTTCTGGTGATTTATTCAAACCAACTATTTAGAGAAATGTTAAAAAATACTATGGATTTCTAGACAACAAATTTTAACGTTCCTGAATTTGTCGTGAAAATGGTATTGAACAAATCAAACTACAAATCTAATTCGCTTTTTTTCCGTTCAACTATTTTGAAACAATTTCCTGAAGCAGTTGGCTATAGATCAATGGAGGTAGATCGACACAACAAAAACTATTTATAATTTTTAATATTTATTATTTGGTTAGACGTTTTTATAAAAAAACAGTATTTACTTGTTAGATATGAAAAGGTTTTTGTTTTATTTTATGATTACTGTATGTGCCAGGCTAAAACACCATCTTCTTGTGCACAGGTTTAGCAACCTAATCCACCTTCTTCCCCTAACAGTTGGAGCTCTTCGCTTGAGATTTTTTGACAATAATTAACTGCAGCTAAAATTTTTGTATATGATAGAAAAATCCTTACATACATCATTGATGTCCTGAAGGTCAATGCTTTATTTTATTTAATATATCGATAGAATTAGTTTCGATTCATTTTCTATTTATTTTTAGGAAATATTTTTATTTTCCTTCGGAATGACAAATCAAAATTCACAATATTTGGTGTCGGAAACGTTTGACATTCACACAAAAGGTATTTTTATAAAACTTTCTAATTATAAACCCACAAAAAAAATTGAAAATACACATTAATTTAGAAACGAACTCTGCTGATTTTTGGCAATAATTTTCTCTCTTTGTAATCTCAAATCTTCTCTGAATTGTTCTTCTATTTTTTTGCTCCCGCCTCCAATAGCATTCCTGCTGTCTCTCACAGGAATAAATCTTGATTGTGGACATCTGTATTTTCCAAATATTGCGTTCCTTTCCCAACTTGCTTTTTGTTCATGTTTGGACGTCATGGAAAAGCCATATCCAAATAGAAATGGTGTTTGCATTTTGATATCAGTCATCCAATTGGCTTTTTTTCGATTCAAACGTTCCGGTATACTTTCCAGATCTTATTCTTCATCGATGTAATATTCTTATTTAACATTGCCACAGTGGTATCATCTGAGTTTTTCTCCAGTCATTTGCGTTTTAGAAAGACGTATCGTTGCATTTTTATTAATTGTCAAACAATAAAACTTCAAAAGCTAGACCTATCAAATACCGACAATTTTGATTTCATGGGTTTTACGTCATCCGACAAATGATGTTGTTATATCAACTACTGCATTGCTGTTGTCTCTGTTCTTTTTTAGACATTTGAAAGGTGTATATGTGGTATTTTTGCAAATAATTGCGCTATCATTCCTTGATCTTATGATATTGAAAAAGTGCAAGTATTTGCAAAAAATACACAAAAGTCAAATACCTTAAGAAGAAAAGAGACAACAGCATCTATTATTCTCTTGAAAGATGTATTTGTGGCTCTTTTTTGCAAACGATTGCGTTTTTTCAATATCATTACATCAAGGAATAGTCAATACAAAACAGAGATGAGAAATACTTTGGCAACAGTACGAAATTAACGTGCTTTGGAACCTTCTGATGCAAATTGGCAATTTTTTTGCGAAAATGTAGTTTTACGTCTTTCAAAGGACATGAATTGATTTTAGCCCATTTGCGAACATTAGCCTAAATTTACGGGAACTCAGTAGATGTCACTACGGACGGATAAACGCAGATGAAATCAAAACCTCTTTGATTTTTTTCTGGTTGGGAGGCACAAATATTTAGGTGTATGGAGATGTTCGTCAAATATTATCAAAAACAAAATTATTATTAATTTAATTAATTAAATTGTTACTGGATGACGTTCTTTGGGTATTGGAAAGCTGAATATGCTGTGTCTTTTTTGCAAATAATTACGCTTCTTTTTCAATATCTTACAAAGAGTTCATACAAAAGAGAGTTGAGAAATACTTTCAAAAATACGAGTGCTGAGAATCTCCACCACGTCGAAAACAGTCGTATACCATGCCAAATTAATACAAAAAAGTATCGCATAGGTGCAATTTGTAGAAGAAATTATAACGACGGCAATAAGAGCCCCTTCAAACTATCAGAAAAAGTATATTTTAAATGGCCGGTATGGCACCTTTAGCGAAATTTTCGGTAAGCGAAAATTTATTTAAGTATACAACAAAAAAAAAAAACAGGGCTGGTCGTACACAAATTTTTTAAAACCAGCTAATCGCTTTTAAAAATTGTTAATTATATGTTCAAATATTCCTCAATATTGTTTATTGATTTACAGACCTTTTAAAAGCTTTTACGCACATATTGATGTTAATAAAATTAAATATGTTTGCTGCCCAAAATATGCTTTGACAGCCTGCAATATTGGGTATATAGTACTTTAGAAGAAAATTTTAATTTAAAGAATTTTGTCAAAAAACTTAGTTTTCGAGATATCTATTGTTGAAAATTCAAAGAGGTTAATAATTTTTATATATTTCTTGAATGGCGTTCTCACCAAGCATGTTTTGGGGTTTGAAATGTTTCCTTTATAAAGCATAGTGTTAATAACCATATGAGCGATAGGCGGTGCGAACACGTTATTACGTTGTATTTCTTATGGGAACCCAAAATCCGCCGACGGAATACCGTAAACTCCTTGGCGAAAACTGGTATAGTGTTGCATCGCTTATCAATTTTTTTACTCACCACTGGATTGCTGGCCTGACACTGTAGATATTTTTTCTTCGAAATAACTCACAAATAAACAAGCATTGTATGTTTTTTACTTCAACTCAGTTTAAATGATTCGTCAAAGCATGCTGTATTGCAACAAAACGCTAGGAACGTGAAAAAGGGAATTAATCGCCGTAAGCTTATGTAATGTGAGTTGCGCAAAATGTTTCGCCTACCGCCTATCGCTATGGTTTATATTTACACACTACAGTCGTTTCCCTATACATCAAGTTATGACGGGGATATATTTTTTGAACCACACGGTGCGTATCATTTTGAATTTAGAGTAAATGGGGAATTTTTGAGTTTACATGGAATCGTCAACTAAAACATCTTCACACTCGGGTGTGAACGCGTTGAAATGTTTTGGAAAAAGTTAGATGAGAAAACGATCAGTGAGGAGCATATGATACAAGTCGAACAAGGTGGCTAGTGAGTAGGCAAACTGTCCTACAAACTTTTTTTAAATCTAAAACTGTTAAAGAAGCTTTGCTGACCTGAATTTACTGGCTTTATATTTTTGTGTGATGGGAATTGGGTGTTTGAAATTATAATACTTTTGTGATTTTGCATTTGGGAGCTTGACCATTGGTGCATTGCCTGCTTGTCTCTTTCTCCAATGCGCTTTTTTCGATATCTTAGATCAAACACAAGAGTCAAAATTGCAAACAGAAGATGAGAAAGAGTTTCAAAAGTACGAATATGTTTTAATCGTTGTCTGTTTTCTTTGTGTAATTTTGAGCTGTATTATTGTCTTTTGCAATAATTGCCTTAATTTTTTGGATCAACAAAGAGTCACGCAAAATATGAGATGAGAATATTTTCAAAAGTAGATTCATTATGTACAAATTAAAAAGCTTGGAGGCCTCCTGATACAAATTGGCAGGTTTTTGTGGCGGCTGACATAGTATGTAGGAGCTATTTTGCCAAAAATATGAATTGATGTTATTAATTTTCCAAACATAGCATAAATATGCGAATCAATTACATCTATTGGGAGTCAATCAGTGTTGAATATGCGTTTATATAAAATCTAAAAAAAAAAAAAAATTACAAAACGGCGTCGAAATAAAGTGTGAACGGCGCATTAAGTCTGAATATGTAGTATGTTATTAGTTTGAGTGTATGGGTTATGAAATGGAGGGCGTTGCTTGCCGCTCATTTAAGGCCGACCCAATGAACAGCCGCTTATCTAAAACACTTTATTCTTACTTTGAAAAGTTGAAGAATACACGTAATATTTCTTTTGGGGCTTTGGTAGGCTGTTTTGGTTTTGACGTTAAAAACAATATGAATTGTAATTGAAAATATAAATGTGTTTTTGAAGCGAGCGTTGCGCTTTTCGTATGTTGTTGCGAAAAGAAAGGCAAAGAAAAAAGCCTGAAAAAATTGGAACATGTGAGAAATACAGCGAATAAGTTTGTAAATTGAATATATTCATTGTTTTATTTTAAAAGCTATAAATCAGTTAAGATGGCGTTCGCGTAACCATTTTTTTTAGTTTAGCCAAAGTACTAAGATCACGTTTCGCACCGAAAAAACTGTTACCCATATAAAACGTTACGCGGGATAAATGCGAAATCTTTGTTTTGAGTATTTCAGACACATATTGCTACAACCTGGATTTTTCGGCACGAAAATAGCAGGCTATTATTTTCGCATGAACAATTAACAATCCCTGAGTTTGAGGATCCCTATTACAGAGATAGATGAGAGGATATTCGTTTTCGCAGAAACGAACTTAGTTCTAAGCAATAGTCGTAATAAATCGAATTTTACTGTCTTGCAAATTTTTAACTGAAAAAGTGCGCAAACAGCCTTGTAAATCTTTCACCCTAATTTCCATGTGCTCGGTACAAATAGTACTAAATTATACCTACGTTATCTCACTAACTTACGGATTTATCTCTTTAATTGACATTTCAGTGAATTGAGTTGAAAACACGCTGCTGCGAAGTAAGCCTATTTCAAATTTTAATATACATTTTCTCAAATCGTAATTCCTTTATTTTATTTCAAGCATTATAATCATTTACAACTGGCTGAGCATGATCTATTCCTAAACGTGAGTATTAGTTATTAAATATTACCAGCAAATGTTTGGCTTGTCGCCACAATGAATAGAATAATATAATTTTTCTGTTTCATTGTGTAATATAGTTCGATTCGCCTTAATTCAATTTGTGTGAATATTTTTAATATGTTATGTAATTCCAAATTAGTGTTTTTAAAATCGAATCCCAGACATTAACAAAAAAGCTTTAAATTTTAACTTTAATAAAGTTTCTATTTGACAAAAGTATTAACTCTGCCTATATGGTCCATTTTCTTCTTCGTGATGGCTTCACTTTGGTACGACTCTGGTTTTTCCTCGTAGCGAACCTGCTTTTCATCATTGTGGTAGGCAGGTATCCTATGGTCTTGTGCTCATCTGTTTCGGAGGCCGTTTCCATTCGTGCCAAAAAATAATCTAACCAACATAAGAACCAATTTCCCCGAAAATCTACAAAGTTTAAAAATGTTATTTTGAGTTTTTGATTAACCCATAAAATTTGATAAAAAAAACTTCAAAATAACATTTTTAAAATTGTGTTAGATTTTTCGGGAAATTTTGTCTAATTTTCGGTAGATATTTTATGGCAGCGAATGGAAACCAGTTGCTCCGAAAACAGAAAGGAAGGCAAAGGTCCACTGGGATAACCTGCCTACCACATGATAAAGAAAATGGCGGCCATGATAGGCAGAGCTTAATGTGAAAAACTGCAGATTTAATTAGTTATGAGCTCTCTCTTATGAGCGGCAATTTTGGTGTATAAATATCCCACATTTAAATGTTCTTTTAAATGTTAATATATAAAAATGTTAGAAACTTGCACACCAATTAGAAGTGCTACTTTACCACATTGGTGATACTATTAAAACGAAAATTAACATTTTGAATATATTGCTTTATTATAATTTATTATAATATCATTGGCTGTTCGAAACCAAAATTTTTTTACTAGTAATGGTAAACATTAATAAATTCCCATATATATGTTTCGCGCCCGATT
>PGFW01007134.1:1868-14479 GCA_003123925.1 Haematobia irritans
AACAGTAGCCTGTTAAATTGGCCCTACTCAATCTCACTTTCTGCAGTCATCGTCAGACAAAAGCTTGGCAATCCCGTGGGTGAAATTGAAATTATGGCCGTAATAACATTTAGTGGCTTGTAAAAAAGTGCTCTTTGTAGATGAGGCCAGCCAAATGATGTTTTTCTTTTGGACTTCTTTTTTCGGTGGAGTAGACCAATATGATTGTTTTTTCGCCACTGGGCTCCATAAATTCCATTAATAGATGAACAAAACGACATGAACATACGTATGCCAGAACATTTGTCTATACCACACAATGGGGATGGGTGGAGCGAGAACTGGAAATGGAACAATGGTAGAATATGCATCGCATCTATATATTAATATAAATCAATAATAAGTGAGCCTGTATGTGTATGTTCAATGTTTCGATATCGATACATGCCACAAAAAAAAAACAACCCAGAATATTATGGAGAATTTGCAACATTTATAGAAGCAAAGAACACACACCATAATCATGGCCACAGCAACCAACCAACAGGCGTCGAACCATGAAATCTCATTTAATATTTATTACCAAGAAATCCATCATTGTCAAATATATATATATTTGTTTGGAATATGCAAAAGGATAGATATAACAAACCATACCATGGAGAGAGAGAGAGAGAGAGTGAAGCTTAAATAGGAGTATATGCGAAATTGAATTTATTTTTTATATACTCGTATTGGGTGAAAATTGTTTTAAAATTGTGTAAGCAATTGTGATGGAAAACCTATACATATAAATACCATCACCATGGGTAACATCATTAGCCGTCACATCCATTTATATGAGTTATTCCACAGGAACCACAAAAAATGAGAACCACGACAATGAGAAATAAATCCGCCATAGCATTCATAGCTTCCTTTTTTGCTTAATGAAAATTAACAAAACCAAATGGGTATAATTAATAAATGAAGTCGTTTTAAGGGTATAAATGTCCAGTGATAGCGAAGTGGAAAACAAACGTAATGGAATGCCAGCCTAAATATAGGCTTGGTTTTTTTTAACAATTTATAATTTAAGAAGGAATGTTTTTAAATTTTTACTCAAAAATTTAAGTGAAAAACAGTGATAAGAAAGAACTTATTGAGATGGCATTTTAATTTTGCAGACCTTATTATTTATTTAGTTCTATTACAATATTGCAATGCAATGAGTTTGCGATTGAACAGGACTTTTTGATATAGCCCCAGCATTGAAATATTAATATGTAATACAGGGGCTTATATATTTACAGTCTTTGCTGCGTATTTTAAAGTCAAATTCAATACAGGTATATTAAGATTTGATCCAACCGACATAAATATTGAATATCTTTATTTTTAAGATAAGATACAAAAGTCGGGGAGAGGACTAGTCCCTGGTGTGTATGGTCTAGTCGCAGTCCTGCTGGAAGGGACCGGACACTCCAATAAGGTTTTAATATCCCGAAGAGTACAAGAAATAAGTTAATATTATACAAAACATTAAAACTGTGTCAAACTGGGCTAGCAATGGTTCCAAGTCCTGCCGATGGATCCCTGTATTGGTGCAATTACATAATTATTTATAAGTATGGTTGACGTTAAAACAAACAACCATTACCAATTGCAGATTTTGGGAGGCTAAAAATTTTTCTGGAGGGAACTTACCGAGGGCAGCTTCGGAAAACTTCTTAGCCTAGCACAAAAAGCTGCGTACAAACAGAAAAAAGTTAAGTGTTTTTGGAAACTTCCTATTGCCGCATTTTTCAACAGATCGATCAAAAACGCATAAGAATGAACATTTCTCAAGCTTGTTTGGATCGTTTTAAGCGAAATAAAAATGGATTTTAAGCGTCGTTTCATAACTGTTGATGAGACATGGATCCACCACTATACTCCAGAGACAAAAAGAACAATCCAAACAATGGACTGAAGCTGGAGAAAGTGCCACAAAGAAGGCAAAAACAATTCATTCGGCTGGTAAGGTTATGGCAACGGTTTTTTGGGACTTCAGAGGTACTTTATTGATTGACTATCTGCAAAAGGGTAAAATAAATTCAGAGTACTATTGCAACATTTTGGATCAATTAAATGTACAAATTCGAGAAAAATGTCCTGGCTTACAACACAAAAAAAATATTTTTCATCAAGACAACGCACCCGCGCTCAAGAGTGTTTTATGTGAACAATGGCTAAAATACACGAATCAAAGTACGAGTTGCTTGACCACCCACCTTATTCTCCTGATTTAGCTTCCAGTGACTTTTTCTTGTTTCCAAATCTAAAAAAATCCTTGCTTGCAAGCGTTTTACCTCAAATGAAGATGCCATTACAGTTGTAAACCACATATTTTGAAGACCTTGAGGAAAACTATTTTAATCAAGGCGATAGAAGCCTAGAAAAGCGTTGGACTAAGTGTATTTGAAGTTTCAGGAGATTGTATGAATAAAAATATTTTTGAAAAACTAACTTTATTCTCTTTCATTCATTGATAGACTAAGAAGTTTCCGAACCGCCCTCATAGTCGCCCAGGAGCTTCTTAACTACGCCTATCGTTTCATGTTTTTTTTTTTTACTATACTCTTACACAAAAAACTACTGGCCTTTCCAATGTGCGTAACATATTAACCACGCGAAAACCATCGTGTTCTAATGGTTACAATGCCTTGGTCCTTGGTCATGACTTTTATGCATGTTTCGAGCGAACACCATTTTTTCTCAGTATCATTGGTGATATTTTACACTTAAAAAGGAGGTCTCATTCCTTTAAACTGAATATAGAATTTTGGAGTTCTCATTGATGAGAGAAAAGTCACCAGCTGTGTTATATGGACATCGCCATATGGCCATAAAACTTATCCCAACATTTTTGCTAGTAGAATGAGAGTTAAAATTTTTTTCAAATTTTAACTCTCCGTTGTTGGAAGATTACTTCATGTACCTCACTGCTCTTTTTCTGCCTCAAAAATTTGCTCAACATATTTAAGTGCAATATATCCAAGATGGCATTAAGGGCACATATGCCTTTTTATTAATGGCGCCTGAGACAAACAAAGGCACTATTCAAGGTCACCAAACTACATTACTATACTGCAGTTTAGATCTTACCACGGATTCTAAGCATTTATTTAATGGTCTATGGCTTATTAGCTCTTTCTCCAATATTGTTATGAAAGTCGAAATCTCAGACTGTGGCCCTTTGGGCTCATAACTAGTTCCGTCTTCGCAGGATATACTCCTAATCTCACATATTATACGATAGTTCTAGATGTCATTTACTTAAGCTACCACTTTTATCCTTTAGACTCTTTGGGGAGCAAAAACTGTTAACATATCCTGAGAACATTACCTCTTCTTTACTTGGTATTTGTTCTTTAATGGAGTTGATTCTCTGTACAATAATACTTAACAAAAATATATTTTTATGTTTTTTTTTTAAATATTTTCTTGAAATGGATATACCCATATGATGATGTTCGTACACACATGGAGAAATTCATTTTAAACCTTTCACTTCACCACATGAAATAAATAAATTAAAAATGTTTTGGCTAAATGCTACCAACTAAATGAGAGGGAAGTCAGTAATATGACTTTTTAAAAAACCCCAATTGTAGCGTGAAAATGTATGGGGCCGTAAACGAGTTTAAAAACCCCTATAAACAATAAATAAAGTTAACACATTTTGTTAGCCCGGCTAAAAACGAGCAGAAAATAGAGAACGATGCTGTTTTATACTGCCAGAGAGTCAACGATTTTAGACACCATTCCCAAAATCATTACCTACACAAGTGATTGCCTTGACGACCGCCAGCAGATGTTTCTGATGATGATGATGGCAATAGTGATGGCGATGGTGATGTTGATGCCATGGCAACTGCGACCAAAAGCAATGATAATAGCAAGGAACGGGGGCGACGATGACGACTACGACTACGACCATGCCATCTTCATTGTCTTTATCTTCTTCGTTACCATCACCAACGATATCTGAAATTGTGACAACGTTTTGCTGGCAATAAGAAAGCCAATGATGTGTTTTTTATTTGGCCTTTTGTTTTTAGAAGGCCATTTAGGATATCCACCACATTGGAGAGGAAGCCAAACTTATTCACACACTCGGACATACACTCGTCGGCAGCCTAAACAAACTTAAAAAGTCAAACATTTGTTAGTGACATCACAATTTAATATAATTTCGCTTTACGTAGCGCCACAGCCAACCGAATCAACAAAAACGGAAGATAAAATGAGAAATCTAGAACAAACACGGAGAAAGAGATACAAAGTGGAAAAAGGACAAAAATCCCTTGAGAAAGTCGCCAAGACTCTTTATATCACATCTTCCGAATGAAAAAAAACACAATACAACATAAAACAAATGCTCCAGAGGAATCGAGAAAATGATTTCGATGATTGTTTTTAAATTCCTCTAAAGTCTACAATGAAAATTGAAATTTAAGCCTCTGTTTGTAAAATATCAGCAATCTAAACTGATATTTAAATGGATTAGGAATTTTAGTTCGGAATATGTATAGAGGATAAACGAATTTTTGATTGTGTTTGCATCAAAAACAATTCCAATGAATACCACTATGGTATACCTCACAGTCTGTTGCATTGTGTATAGGTACCCCATAAATATCAGCGCCTAAAAGCATGCCAAGTTTTTCATTTAACCACTGTTTCTCTTCATATTAAACCAAAAACAAAACCTGCGTTGCCAAGAGACTATTGAAGAACACCTTCCACATATATTCTTTTAAGCTTACATAAACAACAAATGTTTTATATCGAAATTAATCTTTGCTATAAATATCCATAAGATATTAGACAATTTGAAAGAAATGTTTGTATAAGTGTGTTAGTATAACAAATTGTCAATATCTGCAAGGCAATCTTGTTAGAGATAATGTGTAAAACATCAAATTTATGTATAATTTGGCTGACACAAAGAAGCATCAACACTGGAAGTGAATTGATGCCTATGAAATTGAAGGCACAAGAGTTTTTCTTCATGATTTGATTAAATATAACGGTATATAAAAATAACAAAAACATAAGGAAATTATATATTAGCATTAGGGGCAGAGAATGAAGCCGCCGAGTCGCGCCGTCGATTTCAGTCGCCGCCGACCATTTTTTGCCAGTCGACGCCGCCGCCGAATATGTCGACTCATCTCGACTCAATTTAGCCGCCAATTAATCAAAAACGACGATTTAAATCAGAAAATTATATATATATTGTCGTATTTTTTCCAAAATTTTGAACACAACCAATCATATTTAAGCTGCTATAATAATTTAGCAAAAATTTAGCTCAGAAAATTTGAACGAAAAGTAAATTTGTTTGTAAGATAGGTTGTACAACTAATCTCATTACAATTCGATTAACTTCAAATTGATTTTATAATGGATAATTGTCCGCCGCCGAGTGAACAAATTTATATCGGCTCAGCCGTCAAGCCGACGCCGCCGAAGGCAAAAATTTAGTGTCCGCCGCCGCCGACAAAAATGGGTCGGCTTCATTCTCTGATTAGGGGCCATACAGGCTAACATGACTTGTTGTACAATGATGCAGAATTGGCAATACAGATGATGCAGAATTGCAATACTTGCCAACTAATTGTGTTATAAATGATTTTGTTCCTATATAAATAAATAAAAAATATTGTTTTAAATCAGAAGAATTTATTAATAATTTTTGTATTTTTTGTCAAAATGTTTAACTTTTCACCCAAAATCCGTCAATATAAAGTTTCTATAATAATTTTGCAAAAATTTAGCTCAAAAAATTTGAATGAAATGTAAATGTGGAATATAAGATTGGTTATACGAATAGACAAATTTACATCGCCGTTCAGCCGCCGCCGGAGGCAAAAAAAATAGTGTCAGCCGCCGCCGACAAAAAAGGGTCGGCTTCATTCTCTGGCTAGGAGACTGTATACGAAATTTTTCATTCGCCATTAAAAATCATGCTAAAAGTATTAGAACCGCTATGAGATTAATTGTACAACCTATCTGTCAATCAAGTTTTAATTTTATTCATCTCTGTTCTGCTTGATTTTTATATACAACAAACATAAAAAGTTATCAGATTTTAATAAACAAATTTTCAATCATTGGCTGCTACATTTTAGTCTAGATGAGCCGACTTAACCGGCTCTGTTTATGCGTCATTCATTTTGCAAGATTTTTCATACAAATTTTTGGGAATTTTATTCATATTTATGTAAAACAATGGAAGCCCTTAAGTGGCTGCTTTTTAAATATAATTAGAAATCTGCTTTTCTGACAATTGTTTCAAGACCCAGGAAAAACGAAAAATGTCAGTATGCGAAAAAGGCCACAATAGTATTAATTTCTTTGTTTGGAAGTATTAAGAAAAAATGTTTGCCTAAGATTGTATCTGGATAATAGTACACGCTTCTTCGATTCAGCACAATAGCAATTTATTGTGACTATTTTATCGTAAAACATGAAACTCAAAGTGATACAGTGTCATATATAATCGCAGCAGTAAATATTTATTACTAATTGGAGCATTTTATACATTAAAAATGCATGATTTCACTTCTTTTCTGTGATTGTTTTTAAACAGCTGATGACAGTGTTGCATATTTTTGGAGATGTCCTGGATAAACGAGTACTCTGTTTTCTTTTAGTCCATAACGGCTTAGCATATCCAGTGCTAAAAGAAAACAGCCCTAATATTGCTTAAATATCAAGATGAGTCGAAATAATTCGGCCTGTCGAAACGAAAAGGCAAATTTTCGTATTGAAGACTTAAAAAGTACCCAAGTATGAATAGAGAAATATTGCTCGCTCAGTGGATTGAAAAAAAAAAAACTTTAGTTTTTAGTCTACATTCCCAAAGTTTAATACAATTTTTCCGATTCCAAATATATCTCAAACTATGTAAACTACAACAAAACAAAATCTTAGTACAATTACTCAAAAGCAGTAAGAATGAACTACGACATGGTTAATATTTATACGAGGGCACTTCGGAAACTTCTTAGCCTAGCACAAAAAGCGAAGTATAAATAGAAAAAAGTTAAGTGTTTTGGAAACGTCCATCTCTGTTATGAACACATGTTAAATCTTGTTTCGATCTGGCAACTCCTTTATATAGAAACAGGTGTTCATCGCATCCGCATTTTTTTTACAATGGAAAAATTAGAAATGGGTGCTATCATTAAATATCTACATAAAAAAGGTTTATCGGGACAAGAAATTCATAATGATATGGTGAATGTGTTAGGTGAAAGTGCTCCTTCATATGCAACAGTAAAAAATTGGGTTGCTGAATTTAAACGTGGTCGTACAAGCATTGAAGATGAACCAAGTGAAGTGGACGTCCAAAAACAGCAACAACAACAGAAATTGTAGCCAAAGTGCATGATATGGTATTAAATGATCATTGCTGAAGCATATACATGCATCTAAATGATCGAGTCCATTTAATTTTGCATGAAGAACTACAGATGAAAAAGCTTTCTGCAAGATGGGTGCCGCATTTGTTAATAGTCGATCAAAAACGCATAAGAATGAACATTTCTCAAGCTTGTTTGGATCGTTTTAAGCGAAATAAAATGGATTTTAAGCGTTCGTTGATGAGGCATGGATCCACCGCTATACTCCAGAGACAAAAGAACAATCCATACAATAGACTGAAGCTGGAGAAAGTGCCACAAAGAAGGCAAAAACAATTCAATCGGCTGGTAAGGTTATGGCAACGGTTTTTTGGGACTTCAAGGTACTTTTATTGATTGACTATCTGCAAAAGGGTAAAACAATAAATTCAGAGTACTATTGCAACCTTTTGGATCAATTAAATGTACAAATTCGAGAAAAACGTCCTGGCTTACAGAAAAAAATAATTCTTCATCAAGATAACACACCAACGCACAAGTGTGTTTTAACAATGGCTTAAATCAACGAGTTAAAGTACGAGTTGCTTTACCACCCACCTTATTCTCCTGATTTAGCTTCCAGTGACTTTTACTTGTTCCCAAATCTAAAAAAAATCATGCTGGCAAGCGTTTTACCTCAAATGAAGATGCAATTACAGTTGTAAACCACTATTTTGAAGACCTTGAGGAAAACTATTTTAATCAAGGGATAGAATTGCTAGAAAAGCGTTGGACTAAGTGTATTGAAATATCAGGAGATTATATTGAAAAATAAAAATATTTTTGAAAAACTAACTATTCTCATTGATAGGCTAAGAAATTTCCGAACCGCCTTCGTAGTTACATTTTCCTAAATTCGTACACGGTAGTTAATTGGAAATTTGAAAATATTACATGCATTTTAGATAAGTGGTTCTTTTTTTCCAGCTTCCTTTTTCCTGAGTTGTTATAAAGGGTGATTTGTTAAGAGCTTGATAACTTTTTTTTAAAAAAAAACGCATAAAATTTGCAAAATCTCATCGGTTCTTTATTTGAAACGTTAGATTGGTCCATGACATTTACTTTTTGAAGATAATTTCATTTAAATGTTGACCGCGGCTGCGTCTTAGGTGGTCCATTCGGAAAAGTCCAATTTTGGGCAACTTTTTCGAGCATTTCGGCCGGAATAGCCCGAATTTCTTCGGAAATGTTGTCTTCCAAAGCTGGAATAGTTGCTGGCTTATTTCTGTAGACTTTAGACTTGACGTAGCCCCACAAAAAATAGTCTAAAGGCGTCAAATCGCATGATCTTGGTGGCCAACTTACCGGTCCATTTCTTGAGATGAATTGTTCTCCGAAGTTTTCCCTCAAAATGGCCATAGAATCGCGAGCTGTGTGGCATGTAGCGCCATCTTGTTGCTGTCTCTTAACCACATGTCAACCAAGTTCAGTTCTTCCATTTTTGGCAAAAAAAAAGTTTGTTAGCATCGAACGATAGCGATCGCCATTCACCGTAACGTTGCGTCCACAGCATCTTTGAAAAAATACGGTCCAATGATTCCACAGCGTACAAACCACACCAAACAGTGCATTTTTGGGAATGCATGGGCAGTTCTTGAACGGCTTCTGGTTGCTCTTCACTCCAAATGCGGCAATTTTGCTTATTTACGTAGCCATTCAACCAGAAATGAGCCTCATCGCTGAACAAAATTTGTCGATAAAAAAGCGGATTTTCTGCCACTGATTTTGGTAATAAAATTCAATGATTTGCAAGCGTTGCTCGTTAGTAAGTCTATTCATGATGAAATGTCAAAGCATACTGAGCATCTTTCTCTTTGACACCATGTCTGAAATCCCACGTGATCTGTCAAATACTAATGCATGAAAATCCTAACCTCAAAAGAATCACCCTTTATGAATAGACATCACTGAAATTGTCTTTAACTAAAGTAAGTAAATCAAAATTACTCAGGATTCCATTTTATGAATTTTGGAAGTTAAGTTAATTCAACTAAATCACACTAACTTTTAACCCGAAATAAATGTTGATTATCTGAGAATGAAATTAAAATGCCTTAAAGATTCCCACACACCCAATAATATTATGCGGTGTGATCTCTGTGACATTAAAATGCCAAAATAAATTTATGCGTGAATTCAATGAACCAAGAGGATACACGAAATATGCACAAATTAGATAAAGACTGAATATCAAAATCACTTCATTAGTCAATCAATTTCAAAGGTTCGACATAACTCGCAACTACCGTATGTATGGGAATATTGGAGGTATCATTCTTCTCATACAATTTACGAATTTAACAAATGTTGGCTTTTGGACATCTGCTTAACTCGTCGAAGCATACACAATTGATTCGCTTAAATATGTGAGAAACTTTGTGGTAATTAGGGAAAAATGAAAAGATTTAATTAAATAATCCGCAAACCAAGAGATAGAGATGTAAAGAAGAAGATGAATTCATTGTCATTATCGTTTGGTAAAAAGAAAAGAATAGGATAGGGGTAAAAGATAAATTAAACAAAACACAAAGGCGGAGAAAATAAGCTACTTTTCAAAACAAACAAATTAATTTCGTATTTAATTTAGAATAGCAAAGCAGTTTCTTTGATACGTCCAAGCACAATACCGCCTTCCATAAATACCTCCTTAATCTCCAGCAATCTGTCAGGATCCCAGTCTTTTTTTCTGGCAGTTCTATTACACTCAAAAAAAAAAAACAGATTTTATTTTAAGCCCAAAATGTGGTTTCTTTATTTGAAAAAAATCATATTTATATTTTAGGATGCCGCCGCGGCATTAGTTAGAAAGAAGCTAAGTAAGCTTTCCCAAGTCCACAGTCAATGTGTGCCCTTGTTACGTCCCCCTCCCATTTGTCCTTCTTACGATTTAGTTTCTTCCCTATGGTTGTAACGCTGACCAGAAAACTCGGTTGAATACTTTGACAATTTGGATTTGGTAGTGAGCCCTTCTGTGGGGTTCCAATTTCTCCTTAGGTGTCATACGAACTCCAACTTTTTATCCTATTCCTCCGCTTTAGACATAGGTTAGGTTAGGTTATGTGGCAGCCCGATGTATCAGGCTCACTTAGACTATTCAGTCCATTGTGATACCACAGTGGTGAACTTCTCTCTTATCACTGAGTGCTGCCCGATTTCATGTTAAGCTCAAGACAAGGGACCTCCTTTTTATAGGAGTCGCAACGGCGTTCCACATTCCAGTGAAACCATTAGAGAAGCTTTGAAACCCTCAGAAATGTCACCAGCATTTACTGAAGGGGATAATCCACCGCTGAAAAACTTTTTGGTTGTTCAGTGTGTAGCAGGAATCGAAGCCCATCGACGCTGTGTATGCAACGGCGGCCATGCGCTAATCTCATGCACACACGATGGCTTTAGAACATAGCTCTTTTAAAGTCTTGTATCTACACGAAACTGGGATCGAAGGAAAAATCTTTCGGTTACTGAATTTACATCTTGCAACGTAACAATCTTTCGATATCAGACAAGCTGGATCGGGAATGTTCTTGTTGTATTCTCACGAACATTTGACTATGAGTTCCAGTCATGTAAGAACTATATTTTAATCAATATTTTTAATAGACAAAAGAAATAGATTTTACTTTTTAATACGCCTGTTTGAAGTTAAATATTTTTTTTCACGATATATAAGACAAAATATATGCTTTCTAGCATTTCTGTCATTCTCAATCTTTCTTGAAGAAAACGAGATACTTTCAAGGAACCACAACAGCTGAAAAATAAATGTTTTCTAAATAAAACACTCCTTTTTTGGGGTAGAGGAAAATAAAATACTGACTACAATACTAAATGGAAGTGTGTAAAACGATATGTCTTTCTGAATGTTCAGAAGCAGACTATTCTATGGCAGAAGTATTTTCCACAAAAGCTCATAACGCAAAAATCCAGAATCAGAACCCGAAAAAAGGACGAGAGGATAGACATCTTTTCACATATACAAAAAAAAAAAAAAAAAAAACATGAAAACCTCTTTTTTTTTCTAAAAATTAAATGGAGAAAAATTTACATAAATTTGGGGTAAAATAATCAAAAAGCTACAGATTATTCCGTTGTGATACCGCAAAACATTTAGAACGAAAGGATTTCATTCATCTCTGCACCAACAAGATGGACAGTTGAAGGCATTTGGCTTCATTTCGGCTGATTGGTGCAGCTGCATCTGGGAAACATATACCGAAATTATTTAAAAATACAAACATAAATAAAAAAAAAAAATGATTTTCCTAATCCCACACATTCTGGTGTGCTCGGTTGGATATTCTGTAACTGGTTCAATCACGTCCTAGCAGAGTCCAATGTAAGGCGCGTCATAGCACCAAGACAAGGCACCACGTCTACTTATGTCACGTCTAAGCGGAATTGGATATCACAAAGGACGAAGATGATCGAAGCGACACTTGTTTGCATTGTGCTATAGAGCAAAAGTGAGAGACGACGAGAAATTAAAACTCAAGAACAAAGAAAATATTCTTTCAATAAAGCTTTTGACTCGTTTTTTCTCCTTTGTCGGCCAATAAAATCTGAATTGTGAGGTGTGTGTTTCTTTATCACACTGAAACTGTGTTTTCTCATTTTAATGTAAATTATTTGCAAGTATTCTCTATTGAGAAATGTCTATTAAAATTAAGCTCAAAATTGACGAATGACCGACGATGTGGTTTTTGTTTATGAGCTCAGGTTTTTGGTAATGTTTAATTTGCATCTTAATAGCGACACAAGGAATTCTTGGGCAATTTTATTGGTTTGGTTCAAGGTGCCCAATAGGATTGAGAGAAGACACAGATCATCCATTATTGAAAACTTGAGGTTTCACCTGCCAGCTGTGAGTAGTAAAGTACGCGGCTAGAGAAAGCACACAATGAATTTAAAATGAGGAAAATTCCTTTTGAAGAGTTCTGAGTTTTACGGTCCAGCCGAATATTATTTGGATGATGTTTCGGAATACATTGGTGTGCGATCTTTAACTAATAAGTAGTGCTACTATGGTTCGGTTTTAGAGCAGAAAACAAGCATTCTCACATGATTTATCAATTCTTTAAAATATTGGAACTTGTTAACAAATCAATGCTTTAAAAACTTTTCATTCTCAGTTTTAGAAAAGATTTCTATACAAATATTATTCGTCGTGCTTATATAATATTTTAATAAGAGTCCACACCA
>PGFW01007137.1:32023-49727 GCA_003123925.1 Haematobia irritans
CAAGCGTCCACGTTTAGGAAAGTGCTCTGTTTTCAGGTGTCCAAGTTTGAGACGGTTTCATTGTCATGTACTTCTTGCGAGCCGGTGCGTGAACATCTCTTGAGTCATATCGGGACACCTTTTCTCGTACAATCCCCTATAGCTCAAAACCCTGATCTCATCCGACTACCGGCTTTGAAATTACTTCGGTGCTATCCCCTCAGAGTGTTCCCCCGGTTATTATCGTATCTATCCATAATCCTTGCCTAAAATTAGCATCATCGTCTGATTCATATACAAACCCACCCAGCAAAAAAATTTGAGACAGTTCTTCCTGAAGCTCAACTTTAAAGAACTTCCAAAAAATGCCCAAGCCTTCCAAGTGTTCTTTCATTTCTAACTGCCACAGAAGTTTCATTTGCCATGTCAATTTTTTTATAGCCCCGCTTTCTTTTCATATTTTTTAATGCTAAAATTATTTTTTTGTTTTGTTTCAAATAGCAGTTAAAAACATCATTAGAATTACATAAATGCACCAAATTATTTACAATTTAGCCGACAAAATTTGAATTCTTTCGTAAAATAGAAAAATTGCGAATTTTTAATTATTTAATGACAACCGTTCCAGACAGCGCTGATAATGCATTAAAAGACATCAAAAAATTAAAACATATTTATTTGTCAAATATTACCAAAAATTCTTAATTCACACTCAAAACCCTGAATTCACCTTCACACTTAGAAGTGATGCACAATTCGTGTATCCGGCTGTGAATGGTGCACATCCGTCCCATGACAGTCCATGTTAAATTGCATCGTTCTGCGTCAATTTTTGCACCACTTCGAATCCAAAAGAACATTCTGCACCTACTTTTTTGGCGACGCCTTTTTGCTGCGGCAGTCACTTAGATCTGGACTTCTGTGACGATCATCGCGAAGAAACATTGGCCTTGTCATAGGACCGGAAGTCCTGCCATTTGAACAGCCGTTGCACTGTAATCTTGCATTCACTGCTGTCGAGGTGTGATCCGAAAATCAATGTTCTTGGACGCCCAGCTAAATTACAAAATATTCTGTGAATATTTTGTCAAATAAATAATTTTTTATATTTTTTTATATTTTACAGGATCTCTAACGTCTGTCGGAAACGTTTACCTCAACTAATTTTCAAAAATTCACAATTTTTTTCCGTTTGATTAGGCATTTTTTTCCGACAAATCTTAAAGTCGATTATGTCCACTTTCATGCATTCCTTAATCCTGCTTTTTACACTTATTTGACTAACCAAACCAAAATAGTCTAAAATTATCATTAAAAATATAGAAAAAATGAAGTTCAGTTATATAAAAATTGAATCACAAGAACTTTCCTGGGGTTGGCAGGTAGTAAAAACGGAAATCCATCATTGTAAGTCCCTCTTGGAGTGCTTTTAAATTTTGTGCTCTTGAAGACACTTTTCCCCACAAAATTCTTTTTTTGCTGGGACATTTCATCGATACGGTGAAACTTCGGTTGTTACCGATTCGCCAATAATACATAATACTCTTTCTAATCTAATTGTTTAAAATAAATTTTTTTCATGTACATTTAATGAGAGGTAATTTTATGTATTTTGAGTCTGCTGAAATTCGAAACAAAGAAAATTAAAAACATCCGAAGCACTCAGCCACGAAAAATGAGTTTTCGCCTGTGTGCTTTCAAGTTGGCTTATAACATTTGTCATGTTTCGGTCGGTTTTTCTTTCTAGCTTTTGGTCTCTAGATTAATCATTATACGACCTGAAGAGAACATTTTCTTTAATGGCTTTGTACATATTCCCAGCGGAAAATCCGTTCACTGTAAATTTGCCCTTTTCCATCGATATTGTTTCCCAGCTTTACCTTTACACCGATCCACATCTATTACACATTCATTCCGTCTGCCCCTCCAATAAACTTCATTTACAGTACCAACGATATAATCGGCATATTTCTAATCAAGATTATAATTTGTTTTGTGAAAAACAGACACAGAAAATCAATCATGGGATATCTCAAAACTGTTCCATAATAAGTTCTCTTAACATATTTTTCGATTCAGCAGAGTCACATCTCATCAAATGTACCATTTTCAGTTTAAAAATACTGTTATCTTTCGAAATGTGCTCCATATTCGACATGGAAATTTTCGTTCAGAAACAGTGGTCATCACAGCCCAGCCGTGCGTAAACAGCTCCTGTATTACGGTAATCTCCATTTGCCGTCCGTCAATTACGAGATCATGCATTTTTCATCATGTTACTTTTGATTATTTATTTATTATCTTATTTAAAATTCTAAACACTTACAACTAAACATAAAATCATTTAGCTAAAGGCTATCGGCTTTTTCTATGTTATTCACACGTGATCAAAACAAAATTTTCGCCAAACTTCTTCGGGAGATTAATGAATTTCTCTTGCGACACTTTGCACTCAAGCTTCAGTACTTAACTCGGATAACCCTCGAACATCGCATAGTTCCCTAATATTTTCCATCAACTATCACAATTAAAATTATATGAATGCTGACTCGAGTTTTTTGCTCAATACCCACTCAAATCTTGTATTTTTGCGCCTATACATTTGATCCCCCCTCTTCTTCGAACTCGACATAGAACCACAACAATCCGAAGGCATTTTGTGGAGCACGATGTTGAGCTGAACATGTTTGTGTTTTCCCAAGCTGTCTTAGATTAGTATTTTCATGAGAGTCGTATCTGTTTCCCTATAACCACGTGTAATCCTGCATTTATAGAGCAAATTTGCTCTGGTTCTCTGATAAAATCATTTCAATTGACCGAGGGAACAAGGTGAATGTAGTCTACGACAGATATCAAGTAGCAGTTTGAATGGAAAGTGGGAGGGAACATCTACCACTCCACGAACAGCATAACATCACATCCTTCTCGATCACTACGAATCAGAAAACCCTGATGAAAATACCAAATGATATGTACATGCTCAGTGTTAAGCTAAGTAATTGGGAAGTTTTGTCGGTATCGACCGCTCATCCTGTTCTTCCTGCAATTCCATAAAAGCTCATGTTGATTAGATCATGACGCTGAGGAGTAGAAGATTCCAATACTCCTCGACCCATTCATGCTGAAGTTCGGTAGAGGGTGACATTTGAAAACTTTATAGTAATACTACAATTGAAAATTTATGAAAATTTAGCAAAAGTTTTCATGTAGTGTGTGCCTGAATCTATTATTTAATTTACCACTAATTTGAGAGAGTACAAAAACACCCAAATTGTGTATTCAACAATAGAGAGAAACGAAGACAAGATGGCTAAAATATAGTGGCTTTAAAGACCGCACTGAATGGTAACATAGGTAACATACGAGTAGTATTTAAGTGTCACAACATTCGGACATGCTTAAGACATGGAGTGTTATCCTTGTACAAGGAAAAAGATGTGATAAAAATGCTAAAACCCTAGAAGTGGAAATGGTAATAACGGGAATCAAAAATATTATTTATTCTGAAAGGCTATTGTGGCGCTCTCCTCTCTCTGAATTGTTTCGGTGAACGAAGTACACTACTACTGTCACAAGCATATAGGCTCTTAATCAACAGCTAATAAACACAAAAAATATACCATGGTCATACATATATTTTAAGTTCCCACCACAAATGCAATCAAATAATAAATTGTTTCCTTTTAAAACTTTTTGTCCTACCCTGAAAATATATAGAATTTCAGTTTGATTGATTGACATAGTTCTGGCAACGCAAACATGGAAAGCACAACATAGAAAATCATGAGACCGTGAGTTACACAGGCTGAATACCCCCCCAAATAAAAACATCAACCCGAGTGGCGATCGATACCAAAAAACAACGTGTACCTAAAATACCAAAAAAACATGAATTTGTGGACTCAAAAGTACCGCTTAGATTCCAACTTCAGGGCAAATTGATAATTGCCGCGTCTTTTGCAGGCCAAAAAAAGTCAATCGATTTATACATGGTAGCGCTCCAAGAAACAAAGAGCGATCTAGCCCCCAACTTTTGACCCTGCGTGCACCAATACAAGAACGAATCTGCTGTCATTTAATTGTCTATATACTCACGTAGATTTAAGCCAGATGGGTCGCTAAAGAATATTGTACTTCATTTTAAAAGAAGCGTATCTCTGGCTAGGAATCAGATATGACATCTTGAAGGAAAAGTAAAAAACAATCTTTAAATTAAATGTTTTACATCATATGAAAGAAGTATTTTCGTCACGTTACGCAAAACTCAAATCTAGAGAAGAATCGTGTCCTTTAAATATACACTTCAGCAAAAAGTTTACTGAATACTAGGGTTTACCTGTAACTTATATGGATTTTGATGTGATTCCGTGGCTTCTTTAAAACTAAGACATTTTTTGGGAACCCTTATTTATGTTTAAATTGATAGATCAAACACAATATTGAATTAAGTACTGATTTCATTTATCAACGCTTTAATTTTCATCTTTTTGTTTATATTTAATAAAGCTCGTGTATTAAATCAAAGACGCAAAATCCTCAAAACAAGTTTAGCCCTACACCTTCAAAAATAATCGCCTCTTTAAACACTATACTCCCAAATACATTCTGTTCAAGCCATATTTATATTCAGATTTGTTCAAGCAAAAAATTGTTTGACTGGGCAAACAAGTAATTTTTCACCCTAAGCATATTCTTGTTTAAAGGCCCAAATAATAATTGCAGTTTCTAAACATTTTAATTGTGTTGGAATACAAAAAATACAATATTAGTAATATTTTCTTATATAAACATATATAGTGTTTATAAAAATTTCTAAATTAATATATATTGCATCCAGAGATATTTAATTTAAGAAAAACTAATGCCCAAACATAATATTTTAATAACACTATATATATATTTAAAATATGTTATATAGTTTATGAGCATTATATGCTTGCATTTAAAAATAATTTATAAAAATGGAGTTTCAAACATATAATTTTTACACGAACATACGGTCTTTTTCGTCGGTGTATATTTGAAGCGTTTTTATCTTAAATTTAAAGATTCAATATATTAGTTAATTTAGGTTGCATTATTTTTCATATTAGGTCAATGTTTTTTCAGTGTACTTATTTCAATTCAATATCAAAATCTTTAGTGTAAAGAAACAATCTTAAGAACTGCGCTATCTTTTTGTCAATATGAGCAGATCCGATCCTTATCGCAGAGTTCCTTACTTGTTGGACGGTGCCGATTTGTATTAAGTAAGAGCTCTCAAATGAATTAGCCTTAAACTATAACTAAATCGATTATACTTGTTTCATTCGGCCAAAATACGTAAAGTTCCTTGCAAATTATATCGCTGAATGCCAGCCGCTCAATCATTTAGGAGCTGACAAAGTCACGGAGAACAAATATTTTCGTTGTGATGACATGGCCCTGTTTATGACTCTGTAGCCATTTATCTGCTCATTTGTTCATATGAATTCATTCATCTTTTTTTGGCGTACAACATCAGCGTTGCTCTGCCAAAGTCAATAGATTGTAGTAATATCTTCCGGTAAACTCCATGCTATGTCCCTTCCACTACATTGAGGTTCTACAAGTATTTCGAAGAAAATTTCTTTGAATTTCTGCCAAGAAGAAATGAAATGGAGAAAAACGTCTTATCGTTTAATGAACTGCAGAAGTTTATGAATATTTCATTTTGCTTTTTATATTAACATTTTTTGTTCCTCCTTCTCGTCCTCCTCCGGCTGGTATAAAAAAGTACTTACAAACATCAATACGGATGTTTCAAACTATACATGTGGTCATATCTGTGCGAAACTTGCTCCGTAAATACTTCATAAAAGCAAACTTGTTCTTCGCTTCCGCAAAGAAAAACTTACTCTGGCATAATCTATTCTGTCTGCAATATTAACAAGGCTTGCATTGAGCCAGAGTAAACATAAATTTGGATACACTCGGGTTTGTCCTAAATCACTTAAAAGGCTAATATTAAATCATGAGTCGCAGACAAGCAACAAAAATATAATAGTTGTACTTTCTCAATAGACGATGTCACAACAATTTAGGCAAAATACTGCTGTCTGTATTGCACTCGTTTTTGGATATCAACTACAATTCCCTTTCCACTACATGGACGAAAAGGACTGTTATTCATATGTTTGGGGGTACAAATTATATGTTTGGAACTCAAATTTTTAGCACATTATTAATATGGGGAAACATATAATTTTCATAAACTAGTGTAATATGTTTGGGATATAACATATATGTTGATTGTTAGCCCTTAGACTACGAATGGTATATAAAGGGTGATTCTTTTGAGGTTAGGATTTTCATGCATTAGTATTTGACAGTATCACGGTTGGGAATTTCAGACATGGTGTCAAAGAGAAAGATGCTCAGTTATTGCCTTTGACATATTCATCATGAATAGACTTACTAACGAAGCCAACGCTTGCAAATCATTTGAATTTTATTAACCAAAATCAGTGGCAGACAAATCGCTTTTTTATCGACAAATTTGTCAGCGATGCCAAGGGCTAGTTTCTGGTTTGAATGGCTACGTAAATAAAGCAACATTGCCGCATTTGGACCAAGCAAGGAGCAACCAGAAGCCGCTTCCAAGAACTGCCCAGGCATTCCGAAAAAATGCGCACTGTTTGGTTGTGGTTGTACGCTCGGTGGAATCATTGGACCGTATTTTTCAAAGATGCTGCTTGATCGCAACGTATACGGTGAATGGGGCGATCGCTTATCGTTCGATCAGCTAAACAAACTTTTTGTTGCCAAAAATGTAAGAACTGAACTTGGTTGACATGTGGTTTCAACAAGATGGCGCTAACACCTTGCCACACCAGGCTTCGCGATATCTATGGCCCATTTTGAGCGGAAAAAACTTCGGAGAAACAATTCAATTCTCAAGAAACTGGACCGGTAAGTTGGCCACCCAAGATCATGCGATTGACACCTTTTAGACTATTTTTTTGTGGCGGCTACGTCAAGTCTAAAGTCTTACAGAAAAATAAGCCAGCAAACTATTCCAGCCTTTGGAAGACAAGCATTTCCGAAGAAATTCGGCTATTCCGGCCGAACATCGCCTCGAAAAAGTTGCCCAAAATTTGACTTTCGAATGGGAACACCTAAGGACGCAAGCAGCGAGTCAACATTTAAATGAAATATCTTCAAAAAGTAAATGTCATGGACCAATCTAACGTTTCAAATAAAGACCGATGAACGATTTTTTGCCAAATTTTATGGCGTTTTTTTTTAAAAAAAAAGTTATTCAAGCCTCTTAACAAATCACCTTTATTATGTCCTATTTCGTACTTCCTCTATGAAATCTACATTGATCAACCAATTTGCAACAAAGTAGATTTCATCGACGCAGAACACATGTAGCCATATGAAAATTGTGTACTGAGTTTGGAGCATTTGTGAGTACACTCAAAAGGAAGTTTACTTGGATTTCAAAGATTTTGACGCATTTCCCTTAAGGATTTTTTGGTATTGATTCCCGAGCCAAAAGATTCGGCTTCTTTAAAAAATCACAGATTTTTTTAGCGAGCCTATCTGGCCCCTATTAAATTCGGAAGACCAATAAAATTAGGATTACCAGATCTCATTTTATCAAATTTTCATTCTCTTTTCGCGGTTTATTAATAAAGGTACTCACGTACATACAAATGCCAGTTTAAAAACCCAATTATAACGGATACTTCAAAGTAAAAAATTTTTTCTTTATTCCAAAAAAATTTAAACCAAAGACGCTAAATCCTCAAAATAATTCTTAGTCTATACTTGAAGCGTTTTTATCTTAAATCTAAAGTTTCAATATTTCAGTTAATTTAAGGACAATTTCTTCAAATCAAAAATGTGTTTGTTTACTTTAAGGAAAATTAGCCTTAGTTCAAAGACATGCGACTTTAACGGAGGGAGCAAACTTACAAAATTTGTGTCCTTAAATTGTTAATGAAAAACATTTTTTGAAGGAAGTTAATAAGCTTTATTTTAATTTAAAATTTCATTATTTTAAAGAAATTTGTCCTTAATATTTTGTAAATTTCGTTATCCTAAAACATTTAGGTTGATTGTAATATATTTGACTATCACCTAAATATTTTATTCAGTTGTACTTTGGTGTTGGCAAAGTGACAATCTTTGACAAATCCGGAATTTTTATTAAATTAATTTTTCTCTACTTTAGTATTGGTTGTTTGAAGGTGGTGCATTTTTTAGTATAATATTGTATCGTTCCTCCTCTAACTATAACGGTCTAACTTATTGAACTGATGAGGGACATAAAGGGAGTGACTACGCGTCAAAATTTTGGTCAATATTAATACTTTGACGTATTTCTTTCAATTTTGCATTTCAAAACCTGAACACCCCTCATTTTGAAATTAAGGCTGTTGTGTGCTGGTAGAATGTTGCTTCCTATATCTTGATTTGGAACTCACCTCTTCAGTTGTCAAAAATGGCCGTCAGCAGAAGGGAGCAGGTATCAAAATTTTGCTCGCGACATTGCAGCGAAAATCCGAGCTTACTCGCACGCAAAGCTCGGCAAAATCGCTAAAAGTTGCCAAATCAAACCGTTTAACAAATGTAATTAAAGGTTTGGGGAACGTGTCCAGACAAGCAGGAAGCTGGATCGGGGGGAAATCGAAAACCGGAAGCCGCTGAGACGACAAAGAGAGTTGCCGAGTTTCAAGCGAAACACCTAACCTCTCTCTCCGAGATGCCGCAATAAGCTAGCAACCGTGCATCGAGCCAAAAACGAGCCTGACTATATCGACTTTACAAGAAGGTAGTGACTCCAAATTCGCGATGGATAAACAATACGACGGCCAAAGCGCGGATCGCCGTAGCTGTACACGGACCATACTGAGAAGTTTGACTGCGTTGGTAATGGACGACGAAACCTTACGTCAAAGCCGACTACAAAGCAGCTTCCGGACAGGAGTTTTATATTGGCAAAAGGAAGGAGAAAGGTTAGCAGATATTTCTCAAGCCACATAAAACTGTCAAATTTCGCCATAAGAAATATTCTGGTTTGGCAAGGCGGCAATCTGTACCTGTTGGCCTTTGAAAAAGCAAGCATCTTCATAGCTTCCGGGACTGTCAACCAAGAAATTTACGGAGAGTGTTTGAATAAACGTCTGCCTGCCTTTCCTGAAGGAACGACGGTGTTCCGTTACTGTTTTGGCCGGATTTGGCATCTTGCCATTACGGTTTAAAAAAGGCCATGGAGTGTGTACGCCGCAACCAACGTGCAGGTTGGTTCCCTAAGGGACAAGAACCCTCCAACACGCCAGAGCATTGAGAAATACTGGGCTATTGTCAAGCGGAACCTAAAGAAGACCAAAAAAAACTGCTAAGGACGAGCAGCAGTTCAAGGAAACTGGCTTTCTGCCGGCGAGAAGAAGTGGACAAGGTGGCCTGCACAAAATCTGATGGCACGGTGTCAAGGCGTGAGGCCCGGCAATTTCGGATTTTGGAAACGCGAAAGCCTAACTGAATATTTTTCCTGAATTTTATACTAATATTACTTGTGAAAGAAATTTAATTTGATTTTTTAAATAAACTGATTTCACCGATTTTACACGCGTTTTCCTTGACAAAATTTTGACGGTATCAATCCCTTTATGTACCCCATTCGTCCTGAGCCGTTAAAAAGGAGTGAGAATTACGTTTTTTGATTATTATACCCTCCACCATAGGTGGGGTATTTATTAACTTATGTTCATTCCGTTTGTAACACGTCGAAATATTGCTCTAAGACCCATAAAGTATAATATTTTTCTGGGTCGTTGGTGAAATTCTGAGTCGATCTGAGCGATGTCCGTCCTCCGTATTGTTGAAATCAGCTGTCTATAACTCCGAATAGAAACAAGCTATCGCAATAAAACTTGCCCATGACATAGTAGTTTTTCATTGATGTAGGTCGGATAGTATTGCAAATGGGCCATACTCAGGTCCACTTTACTTATTTGCCCCCATGATAAATCGGGACCCCCAAATCGGGGCTTGCCGATTCCTCTAAGAGCAAGCAAATTTCATCCGATCCTGCTTAAAATTTTGTTACATGGTGAGAATGCGTCTCTAACACCATGCAAAAATTGGTTCCAATCGGTCCATAAATTATATTATGAACCCCCAATATAACCGATCCCCGATTAGGCTGTGTCGAGCCTCTGAGAAGAAGCAAATTTAATCCGATCCGCGATTGAAATTAGGTTACGATGTGTTCAGCATATGATCTTCTAAGAACATGCCAAAAATTGCGTCCACATCCGGGTCCATTACATCTATTAAACAGGTTGTCCTGATAAGTCCCCGTGCTGACATAAGATGGCGTCGCTATATTAAATGCATATTAATTTTATATAGTAACCAACCTATCAAATGATTCGTGTCAAAATTTGACGTCTGTAAGTCGAATTATTGTTTGTGAGATAGAGCGTCTTGAGAAACAACTTTTGTTTGCTTGAAAAAAATGGAAAAAAAAAAAGAATTTCGTGTTTGATAAAATTACTGTTTTCTGAAGGTGAAAAATAATCGGTGGAAGCAAAAACTTGGGCTTGATTAATGAGTTTCTGGACTCTGCTTCAGGGAAATCAAACAATAATGGATTGGTATGCAAAATTTTTCAAGCGTGGGTGAAATGAGCGACGGCAAACGGTGAAGCAGTGACGCCGAAAGAGGTGGTGCTAACTCGACGAAAACAACATAAAAAATCCACAAAAATGATTTGAATGACCGTAAAATGAAGTTAATCGAGAAGCAGAGGCCTTCAAAGATTATCAAAGAACGTGTTGGCTCACATCATTCATCAATATTTGGATATGCGGAAGTCTGTGCAATATGGGTTGGCCGCGCGGCTCACATTTTGAACCAAAAACAACAACAACGCTGTTGTGATTCTGAGCGGTCTGTTTGCAGATGTTAACTCTAATACACCCGAGGTTTTCCGTCTGATAGTGACAATCGGAGAAACATGGGCTCCATCACTACCACGGCCTGAGTCTAATCTGACAGTCGGCTGAGTGACAGAACGACCGGTGAACCGTCTCCGTAAGCGTGGAAAGACTCAAAAGCCACTGGCAAAGTAATGCCTCTTGTTTTTAGGGATGCGCATGGAATAATTAACTGATAACTCTATAAGAGGGAAAAGACATCAAAACAGTAGACTATATATGGCGTTATTTGCGAGCGTTTGGAGGTCGATAATCGCGGCAAAACGGCCCCATAGAAGAGAAAAAAGTGTTGTTCCACAATAACCAAGCACTACCGTGCCACAATGTCATAGAAGAAGATGGCAAATAAATTTCATGAATTGGGCTTCGAATGCTTCCACACCCAGCCGTATTCTACCAATCTTGGCCCCAGCGGCATTTTCTTGCTTCTCAGACCTCAAAATGATCTCGCAGCGGTTAAAAATTTGCTACAATGAAGAGCGGTGTATCGCCGAAACTGCATGGCCATATTTTGAGGCAAAACCGAAGGAGTACTACCAAAATCGTAACAAAAAATTGCGAAGGTCGTTTTTAAATCGTGTTATTCGCTCTTGCAAGGGAACTTGTGAATAATAAAAACTAATTTTTGACAAAAAATAATTGTTTTTTCTTTGACTAGACCGGTGACTTATCCGCCAACCTCTTATATAGCCGCCCATATAAACCGATCCTCCAGCATTTAACCTCCGGAGCCCTTGGCAAGAGCCAAAAAATTTCATCCGATTCGGTTGAGTATTGCGTACGTTGATGTTATTAGGGAGGCCATCAAATCTGTGATCAGGTTTATATGGAGGGCTATATATAATTTATGGACGATGTGGCACCGAATTTTGGCACGCGTACTTAGAGACCATACAATTAACACCATGTACCAAATTTCAGCCGGATCGGATGAAATTTGCTTCCCTTAGAGCTCCGCAAGCGAAAATCGGGGATCCGGTTCTTATATGGGCTATATGTAATTATGGACAATTTTTCATGGTTGCTTAAGAGACCATATACTTACACATGTACCAAATTTCAGCCGGATCGGATGAAATTTGCGTCTCTTAGAGCAATCCGCAAGCCAAATTTGGTGAGGGTCCGTAATGGGCTATACATAAAAGTGGACCCGATATGGCCCATTTGCAATACCATCCGACATCAACATCAATAACAACTACTTGTGCCAATTCTACATTCATTGAAAGTTTATAGACTTTTAGTACAAGGAAAAAAACTTTATATAGAGTAAATGTGTTCTTCTATGTTAAGCAAAATTGCATTCGTATTGTTAAGACATGAAAACTTGGCCTCACGACAATATTTTTCAATGTAATGTTGTATTTAATCTACAATTACATCCTATGATAAACAATAGAAGACAATTGTTTAAATGTTTTAATATCCAGCATTCACATGGACTTGAATATTTCTAAGTGTCCCTAAGTGACGCCACATCGCCAATGTTAAATCTCCTATATTTTTAATATCCTATAATCTTCTTCATATTAAAATAGAAATTAAGATCGTTTTGACCATAACAAGGCGACTTGCCCGCAACGTTCTTGGGGTTGATAATTCAAGTACCTACACATTAAAAAACAAAAAAAAAACATGAACAAGCTTGGAAAAATTAAGGCAAGGAATTTAGGTTAATTTTAAAATTTTTAACCTAAAACTCTAGTTGTAAACGCCTAACTGAAAATTTCAGGAAACTCAAGGAAAATTTTATTAGACATATAATTAACTTTATCACTTGTTAAAGTAAAATTTACTTATTTAAAAACTTGTAAATTAAAATGATTCTCATAAAATGAAATAAAAATGTGGCTTTATTTCATCTAATTAATTGAAATAAGGCCTACATTTTAAGTGCTAAGGCCAAGCAAAAAATAGTCGCCAAAAAAGTAATGAAAATTGTTCTCTTTTGGACCAAAGTGGTGCAAAATTGACGCAGAAGCCGATTGAATTAACATGGCTTGTCATAGGACGGAAAGTCCTCCATTTCAACAGGCCGATGCACTGAATTTGCGATCACTTTTTGTAAAGTTTTGATTCCGAATTCAATTTTTTGATGTAAATTAAATTCTTGATTTGCTCAAATAAATAATTTTTATTAATTTTTATAATTTTTAATGGGATTCTAAAGCTTTGTCAGAAACGTTTGACCTCAAATATTTTTCAAAAAATTCACACATATGTTTTAGATTGAATTAGCATTTTTTTCGAAAAAAAATTTTAATAATTGTACCATTTTTAGTGAATTCTTACTTCTGTTTTAACCTATTACGAAACAAAAATAAATAGTTAACATTACCCATTAAAAATATGAAAAAAGCTAAGTTATAAAAAAATTGATTAAAATTAAATTAAAGTAACATCATTGGGTAGATACATCTCTCTGGAAAGTGCTTTAAATTGTTCCTCTGGAAAGAACTTCCAATTTTTTTGCCTGGGTGCCTTCTTTCTTTTGAGCGTATATATTAGTTCTACCTGGCAAACCTGGGGTTTTTTCGGCTCAACATATATTTATTTGTTGTTATGGGCTTTGACAAATATTGCATTTGATCCTTAGAGCAGGTTAATAAAGAACAAAAAACAATTACCAAAGCTTTTACGTTTTTTGTTGTTTATTATTAATACTTTGATTTTTTAAAATTCAACAGTAAAATTACGTCCAATCAAAACTTGTACAAAACAATCAAACAAATTTTTTCTATTGTATTATTGTTTTCGCCTGAAATCGCCCCGTTTGTAAGGAGCAAGAGATTTGGGCATTCCTTCAAAATTCTTACCTTTCTAACCTAACCGGCATTTTTCGCGCAAAACAATCTTTGCCTCAAAGAAAAATATTATGATCTCGTTTAAACCATTTAATTTGTTCGTTGTAATGATCTCCGCGGGAATTTGAAAATATTTTTCAAAATATCCATTAATTTGTAAAATGGTATGGATGGTTATGATTTAAAGCAAATCACAAATAGCCGAGGCAAATATGTCCTAATGGGTTGGAAAACGTGTTCGTGCTGCGATAAACAACTTGAGAATTAGCTCTGTTGACGCAGCTTTTGGCAATCATTGAAATATAATGTAATGGAGAAGACCATGGAGAAGAATGGTCTTTAGGAGTATACACGCATTCCATGGTATACCACTAACCCTTTTCAAATCGTCTTAAATACGACGATGAAGTACACTTAATAATGGGAGTCAAACTTTGGCCAATACAAATAAAATGCAGAATGTTGATAATACACAACACAATATGGCAGGAGCAAGAAATTAGACCCTGAGTTTGAAGTCTGGGAATGGAATGGGATAAAGTACTTATTTTGCGTTAACATGTTTTACACACTTAAATGGCCATTAATAATTGTTAATTTGCCTCCAAATGAATCTTCAATCAACCTGCGATACCACAAACAATGGGCAATGATACGAACCCACCCACTCCACTAAATTCTCCGGTCTAAATTAACATTGGCATGTACGATAAAAGAGGTACTTCTTATAATTTCCCAATGTAGCAAATAGATAACATAGACAAGACTTGGCAATTCGAACTCCGCAAGAGCCCTTAATTTAAATAAACAATAATCAATCATAATTTATGTTTCCAAAGAGCTACTTTTTAAAGCCCTAAACAGTTGGCTGATAAGTCCCCGGCTTGACACATAGATGGCGTCTCGCTAGTATTAAAATGGCTATATTATTTTTATATATACCAACCAAGAATCGTTGGTCAACATTCCAGTCAATATTTGGAATATGGGGAAGCTTCTGTGCAAATGGGTGCCGCGCGAGTCACAGGTTTGACCAAAAGTAACAACGTGATGATTCTGAACTGGTGTTTGCAGCTGTTAACTCGTATACACCCGAGTTTTTCCGTCGATATGTGCAATGGGATGAAACATGGCTCACATCACTACACTCCCTGAGTCCAATCGACAGTCGGCTGAGTGGACAGCGAGACCGCGTGAACCGTTTCTCGAACGCGATGGAAGAGACTCAAAAGGTCCGCTGCAAAGGACATGGCCTCTGTTTTTTGGGAATTGCCGCATGGAATAATTTTTATGATAAGTCTTGAGAAGGGAAATAACCACCAACAGTGACTCATTATATGGCGTTATTGCGGAGCGTTTTGAACGTCGCAAATCGCGGCCAAAACGGCCCCCATATGATAAGACGGAAAAAAGTGGTTGCTTTCCACCAATGACAACGCCACCGTGCCACAAAGTCATTGAGAACGATGACAAAAATTCATGAATTGCGGCTTCGAAATTTCTATCCCCCACCCACCGTATTCTCACTAGATCTGGCCGCCCAGACGACTTTTTTACTTTGTTCTCGTACCTCAAAACGGATGATCGCAGGGAAAAAATTTGGCTGATGAAGAGGCGATCGCCGAAACTGAGGCTCTATTTGAGCAAAAACCGAAGAAGAGACGACCAATTTAATAAAAAAAATTGGAAATCTGTTATATCGTATGTATCCGCTCTTGAAGACAGGAATCAATAAAATAACGAATGACAAAAAAATGTTTTCTGGACCGGGGACTTTATTCAGCCAAACCTGTTAAGGTCATTTTGGAATCAAAATCTTAAGAAACGTTTTTGATAGTAAGAAAACTACAAGACTCGTATAAATTAATTTATATCTTTTTTATTAAACGATTAATAAAATATCTAAGCAAACAACCTGAATATTTACGTTAGTAAAAAGCTGAAAATTAATTAAAAACAATTTCAATCAAATTATGAACAATTTTTAAAATTAAAATTTTTTAAATAATTATTTCGTTTCTAAAGGGTGATTCCTTTTGAGGTTTTAGGATTTTCATGCATTAGTATTTTTGACAGCACGTGGGATTTCAGACATGGTGTCAAAAGAGAAGATGCTCAGTATTGCTTTGACATTTCATTCATGAATAGACTTACGTATCTGCCACCAACGTCGAATTTTCAGTGAATGGGCCCTAGAAAAGTTGTGAGAAAATCCGCTTTTATCGACAATTTTTTTCAGCGATGAGGTCATTTCTGGTTTTGAATGGTCTACGTAAATAAGCAAAATTGCCGCCATTTTGGAGTGAAGAGCCAACCAAGAAGCCGTTCAAGAACTGCCCATGCATCCCGAATAAAATGCACTGTTTGGTGTGGTTTTGTACGCTGGTGGAATCATTGGACCATTTTTTTCAAAGATGCTGTTGGACGCAACGTTACGGTGAATTGGCGATCGCGCTATCGTTCGATTGCTAACAAACTTTTTGTTTGCCAAAAAATGGAAGAACTGAACTTGGTTGACATGTGGTTTCAACAAGATGGCGCTACATGCCACACAGCTCGCGATTCTATGGCCATTTTGAGGGAAAAACTTCGGAGAACAATTCATCTCAAGAAATGGACCGGTAAGTTGGCCACCAAATTCATGCGATTTGACCCCTTTAGACTTATTTTTTTGGTGGGCTTACTTCAATGTCTAAAATGTCTACAGAAATAAGCAGCAACTATTTCCAGCTTGGAAGACAATACATTTTCCGAAGAAATTTCGGGCTATCCGGCCGAAAATTGCTCGAAAAGTTGCCAAAATTGGACTTTTTCCGAATGGACCACCTAAAAGACGCAGCCCGCGGTCAACATTCTTAAATGAAAATTATCTTCAAAAAGCTAAATGTCATGGTACTCATATCTAACGTTTCAAATAAAGAACCGATTGAGATTTTTGCAAATAGCGTGTGTTTAAAAAAGTTATCAAGCTCTTAACAAATCACCCTTTATATACTCTAATATTCTATGGCTCAATAAATTTTTAATCAAATCTGAAAAAATATCCGACTAAAACATGTGAACTCTTATAACTTTTTTGTGTGTTTCGCAACAATGCTTTATTGAACTTTAGAAAAAAAAACGACATTTCGGAGTTTGAAAGGGAATATTTTGTAATGCTTATGCTTAAAATTAAATAAAAAGTTATCGAGTTTTGCTCAAAAATTATTATTTGAGTACCAGAGCAGACATGAAGCTCGGCACTTTTCAAAAAGAGCCGGCCGACATAACAGTTCCACTCACAAGTGCCGATGAAATGAGCCACCTTTTTGCAAACGCTCATACAAATCTATTTATATAACATATGTGTACTGTTTGTTATTTTTTGTTTGTTTGTATGTTCCGGGTAAGCTCGGGAGCGGCTGAACTGATTTAGTAAATCAGTTCAAGTATTTTTTTTATGCCGAATTAAGACTGTGATTGATATTAACATTTTATGCAATTTTGTTTTAGGCAATTTATGAACCGATTTCGATGATTTTTTCTTTGCTGTAGAACTTGTAAGCTCTAAACGTGCGCGTGATCCAATATCTTTTTACGCGTATGCAAGATATTGGCGCACAATTATTTTTTTTTGGCAAAAGTTGGACCTTCCGTTTCCTGGATGGACTCGTAGATTTCTCAAATGAACTGCACCGGTAAAAATTCTACGAATTCTAGAGAAAAAAATGTTACCACGTGCTTTAAGATAAAAAGTTGTAAAGTCCACAAAAGATACGAATTTTGACATTATTTATTGAAAGCAACATACATTCTTTTCTGTGTAACATTTATTTTTTTTAGATTTCTCCAATCTTTTTTTACTTTTTTTATAGGCGACCATAATAAGGATAGCGTTTTAAAGCTTTTATCGGCCATTTTGGTATAAGTTATTGCTCCTCCCAAAATGCAGTTTTCAAAAAGAAACAAATT
>PGFW01007142.1:8350-23737 GCA_003123925.1 Haematobia irritans
TAAGAAAAATGACCAAGTGTCCCAGCTGTCCTCTATGCACAATGCATGTACCGCTTTTATTATTGGCACTTTTAGTTGAAAGCACAGTGGGCAGGAGATTAGACAAAAATGGAAAGCAAAGTAAAATACCGCATGTTATGTCCGACAATTTTTGTTTTGTTTTTAAACAATAAAATCCTTCCTTCGCTGCATTACATATCAGGCACCCTGCACATACTTACTCAACGTATTAAATTTCAATAGAATCTAATTAAATTTGTACATTTGTCGTCTATATGTGGATATTATGGACCGATATTGACCAATTTAGACATGATTGTTTGAAAACATATACAGTAGATAGGGTCGCCACGAAAAAAGTTGAGGCGGTCACCCCCGCATTCAACCACGAGACCGATATGCGTTTCTCTTTCGATCGAACTTCAAATGACGACACAGCACAAATAAATTGTATTTCGGGGGGTCATAGGGTGCACGGAAAAAAAGTTTTTGGTGTTCTGAAATTGCCTTCGAATATGCTACAAAACTGGGAGGTGACCGCATCAACTTGTTTTTTTCCTTCAGGCCGTGACCCTATCTAATATACAGTCATCAAATTTGGAATTTCAACCAAATCGGTTTAGAATTAAGGCCTGAGAAGGCTAAAATCTGGAGAATGGGTTATTTAAAGGCTATAATTAAGAGTGGTCCGATACGGTCAATGCCATCCGTCTGATTCTCACACACGGACCCAGGGACATCACCAGATAGATCCACAATTTCACCACGACCAATAATATACACACTCTATGGGGTGAGACCTATATTTCGGTGCGGAGTTCACTAAAAAAAGTCTATCTGGATTTTGACCTTCCTTTAACGATTTATTAGCCAAATATGAGGGCCTCTTTTAATTTCCTTTTCAGTTTTTTTTTAGAGAGTTATCTGTTTTTAAATTTAAATCTCATTATCGAATTTTTTAATCTCTTTTTGCATTTCCATTAAAAAACATTCATGTCCAAATTAAGTGCCAGTAATAAAATCCAAAATATATACAGAATTGCACAGAAAAAAAATATCAACAAAATTTTTCCAAACTAAAATTTTGTTTGGATTTAAAAAAAAAATTAATTAAAAATTTAATTTAGATTTCAAAAATTTTTTTTAATTGAAACAAAAATCAATCGCAAAAATTAATGTATCAGTTAATTTTTTTTGGGACAAGTAATAATTAATTGACTAAGAGTTAAATTGATACTATCATTTCTGTGAATTGAAGATCATTTCAATTAAAAATTAATTGGATCAATTAATTTCGTGATTAAAGACAAAAATTTTTTATTACAATATTGTCTAAATTTCGCGGACCTAAAATTTAGGTTGCCTAAATTCTTTCATAATAAGGGCCAATATTTTTTTCAGTGTGATTATTTAGTACAAAACGAAAATTTTCTTTTGACAGCGAAAAAAAAGTAAAAAAAAGATTAAATGGGGAATTTTCATTCTTGCTCTAACGAAAAATATTAACATAAATTGAAAAGAAGTAACAACCTAAAATTTTAAGCATATGCAAATTTATAAAATTCTAAGGATAAATTCTTTAAAGTTAAAGAAATTACTAAAACAATGTTTTCATCATTTATTTTCTTTATCAATTAGTTTGCATAAAAATTCTAATTACGAATTTTTGAAATTTGGCCCCTGCTCTCGCCTTTGAAATATAAGAACAATATTTTCCTTAATGTAAAGAAAACACTTTGATTTATAAAAAAAACTAATTTTCTAAAATTAACTGAGGGTGCTTCTTATAAAAATTTGTTCAAAAAATTTTGATATTCTATAGAGAATTGATAAATTTTTTCAAAGAAATTGCCAAATATTTCTTAGAAAAATTTGTGTCCAAAATATTCATTCTATAAATTGTAATATTTATTTCTGATAGTCAAAATTTTTTTGTAAAATTATTTTCTAAAATTGATAAATTTTATACAAAATTTTTATTTCTATAGAAAAATTTTGTCAAAAATTTTAATCTATAGAAAATTTTGTCATAAATTTATTTCTATGAAATTTTGTCAAAATTTAATTTCTATAAATGTAAAAGTTTTATTCTATATAAATGTTGTATTTCTATTCTAAGACAATTTTTGTCATAAATTTTATTTCTATAGAAAAATTTTCCAACATAATTTATTTCTATAGAAATTTTGTCAATAATTATTATAAGAGATTTCTTATCTATAGAAAATTTGTTCAAATTTTATCTCTATTGAATAATTATGTCAAATTTCTTATAGAAAATTATCAAAATTTATTTTCTATAGAAAAGTTTGTTAAAATTTTATTTCTATATGAAAATTTTGTCATAAATTTTCATTTCTAGCAGAAAATTTTGTCAAATTTTATTTCTTATAGAAAAATTTTTTCAAAATTTATTTCTATGGAATATTTTTTAAATGTTATTTCTATAGAAAATTTTGTCAAAATTTATTTCATATAGAAATATATGTGCAAATTTCTTTAGAAAATTTTGTAAGGAAAATTTTGAATTCCTAACAAAATTTGTAAAAATTTTATTTCTATATAAAATTTTTGTCAAACTTTTTTTGCTATAGAATAGTTTTGTCAAAAATTTATATTTATAGAAAAATTTTTTTCAAAATTTCATTTTTATAGAAAATTTTGTTCAAATTTTTATTTCTATACTAAAAATTTTGTCAAATTTTATTTCTATAAACAATAATTTGTCAAAATTTTATTTTTTATGTCAAGTTTTCTTAATAGATAATTTTTGTCAAAATTTTATTTCTATAGAAAAATTTTTTTTATCAAAATTTGATTTCTATAGAAATTTTGTTAAATATTCATTTATAGAAAATTTTGTTTTAAAATTTTTATTTTATAGAGAATTTGTCAAAAATTTTATTCTATAGAAAATTTTTGTCACAATTTTAATTTCTACAAAAAATTTTGTTAAAGCTTTATTCCTATAGAAAATTTTGTTAAAAAATTATTTCTAATAGAAAATTTTGTCAAAATTTTATTTCTATAGAAAAATTAAGGTCAAATTTCTTATAGAAAATTTATCAATTTAATTTCTATAGAAAGCGTAGTTAAACATTTTATTTTCTATAGAAAATTTTGTCAAAAATTTTATTTCTAGCAGAAAACTTTGTCCAAAATTGTATTTCTATAGAAAAAATTTTTTCAGAAAATGTATTCTAGGAAATTTTTGTTAAAAATGTTTATTTCATAGAAAATTTTATTTCCTATAGAAAATTATGTCAATTCTTAATTAGAAATTTTAATCAAAAATTTTAATTTCTATAGAATAAGTTTGTTAAAATTTTATTTCTATAGAAAATGTGCAAAATATTTTAATTTCGTAACAGAAATTTGTCAAAAATTTTATTTGCTATAGATAAGACTTTTTCAGAAATTTTATTTCTATGGAAAATTTTGTTAAAAATGTCAATTTCTATAGAAAATTTTGTTAAAATTTAATTCTATAGAGAAAATTTTGTTCAAAAATTTTGTCAAAATTTTATTTCTATAGAAAATTTTCAAAGTTTTATTATATATAAAATTTTGTTCCAGACATTTTATTTCTATAACGACAACTTTTGTTAAAAATTAGTTCTATAGAAAAATTATGTCAAAAATTTCTTATAGAAAATTTTTCAAAATTGTGTTTCTATAGAAAATTTTGTCAAAATTTTATTTCTATAGAAAATTAATGTCAAATTTCTGATAGTTAAATTTTATCAAAATTTTATTTCTATAGACAAGTTTAAAAATTTTATTTCTATAGAAAATTTTGTCAAAATTTTATTTCCTATAGAAAATTTTTTCAAAAATTAATTATCTATGGAATATTTTTTTAAAATGTATTTCTAATAGAATAATATTGTCCAAAAATTTATTTCTATAGAAATTAATGTCAAATTTCTTTATAGAGAAATTTTTGGTAAGGTTTTATTCTACAAGAAATTTTTGTTAATTATTTTAATTCTATAAGACCAAAAATTTTGTCAAAATTTTATTTCTAAGTAGATATCATAAATTTTGTCAAAAAATTTTATTTTTAATGTCGAGTTTCTTTATAAGAAAATTTTGTCAAAAATTGGTATTTCTATTAAAAAATTTGTTAAAGATTTTATTTCTTAGAAAATTTTTTGTCAAAATTTATTTCTAATAGATTTTTTTTCAATTTGATTTCTTATAGAAATTTTTTTCAAAATTTGATTTCTATGGAAATTTTTTTCAAAATTCCATTTTTATATAAAAATTTCGTCAAAATTTTATTTTTTAATAGAGAATTTAGTCCAAATTTTATTCTATGGAAAGTTGTCAAATTTATTTTTTAATGTCAAGTTTCTTATAGAAAAATTTTGTCAAAATTATTTCTATAGAAAATATTGTTAGAAATTTATTTCTATAGAAAATTTTGTCAAAATTTTATTTCTAATAGAATTTTTTTTTATCAAAATTTGATTTCTATAGAAATCTTTTTCAAAATTTGATTGCCTATGGATTTTTTTTTTCAAAATTCAGATTTTATAGAAATTTTGTTTAAAATTTTATTTTTAATAGAGAATTTTGTCAACATTTTTTTTTTATGTCAAGTGTTCTTTATAGAATTTTTTTAAAATATTTTCTATAGAAATTTTTTAAAATTTATTTCTATAGAAAATTTTGTCAAAATTTTATTCTATATAAATTTTTTCAAAATTTGATTTCGTTTAAAATGTTTTCAAAATTTTTAATTCGCTATAGAAAAATTTTGTTAAAAGTTTTTATTCCTGTAGAAAATTTGCTAAAATTGTAATTCTATAGAAATAATTTTATTAAAGTTTTTATTCCTATAGAAAATTTTTGTTAAAATTTATTCGTATAGAAATTTTTGTCAAGTTTTGTTCCTATATGAAAATTTTGTTAAAATTTTATTTTCTGTAGAAATTTTTGTCAAAATTGATTTCTATAGAAAATTATATGTTAAAATTTTAATGTTCTATAGAAAATTTTGTCAAAAAATTTATTTTCTATAGAAAATTTTGTCAAAATTTTATTTCTAATAGAAAATTTTGTCCAAGATTTTTTATTTCTATAAGAAACTATGTCAAAAGTTTTGTTTGTGTAGGAATTTTTGTCAAATGTTTATTTTTTAAGAAATGTTGTGAAAATTTTATTATTTAATGATTACTTGTGTATGGAAGTTGTGTCTCATTTTTAAGTAGCATTCACATCTTGGCTTTGCTTTTAATTGCTTCAAGTGTTAAATGAGGCAATGGATAGTGTGTCCGACTATGGAGGCATGTACATGCACGTGTGGGCTAGTCGTATATCATCATCGTCTTCCAAGCTTATCATCATCAGTTGGCTTTGTGGAACCATTTAGCGGATGGGAAACTTCTTGTCCCGGTTTGTTTTTTTTTTACTGTCTACACACAGCTGATGAAAATGAAGAAGGCAGTATCACAGACATTTTACACTTGATCATCCGGTTGACGCCATGTTAATCAATACTTGTTTGTCCAAATTGTCACATAGCATTATTAGCTGAGCGATTTTCCCCCATTACCGGACCATATTACTTGTTGCTACTCCATCGAATGCTTGTTGATAAGAGATTGGCCAGGGCCAACAGCTGCATTATGCCCAAAGAAACAAATCACACCGAGTTGGCTAAAGTCTTAGGAAAATCCATTCCGGATCTTCAACTGAACGTCGCCAGCATCATCATTCATGATATTATTATTATTATGCATTATTAATTTTTGCTTTTTTTTATTTTCATTGTTATTATTGCTGGGATTTTCAAAATTGACTTTCCAATCATATTTGAATGTGGGATTAAAGCAAGTGGCAATTGCCGATAATAGTGGCCACTCACATGATATTGACATAGAGTTTTGACAAAATTGCCCCCAAATCTTGTACTCACATTGAGGTTGTCATTAAACGCCAACGATCTCAACGGGAGGATATACTTTAAATGTTAAGAAAAAGATATTTTCCATCATGGGAAATGTTTTAATACGAAAGTAGATATAAGAAATATGTCAGAAATATAATGGAAAAAGTTTTGCAAAAAAGTTCACTTGAATCCTAGTTAAAGTCGCAGCTAAATGATTTTCGTTTTCATTTTCAGGAAGAAAATTGGTTAATTTTTAGAAAATTTTAACTTCATTGTAGATTATTTTTAGTTGTTGTAACTAAACAGTATTACAAACGTTAGAATCGCCGATATCACAAAAAATAAGTAAATATTTTTCGACAGAATTCAAGAAAAATTTATTAGACATATATTAAATTTTCTCCTTTTATGCTTACTATGTATTTATATATAATATATATATATATAATATATATATATAATATATTATATATATATATATATTATATATATATATATATTATATATATATATATATATATATATATATATATATATATATATATATATATATATATAATATATATATTAATTATATATATATATTATATTCTGGGTCGTGGTCGTGAAACTTGGCACAAGTAGTTGCTATTTGAATTGTAGGTCGGATTGGTTATTGAAAAGGCATATCGCGTCCACTTTTTTTACGTATAGCCCCCATATAAAGGGACCCCGATTTGGCTTGTGGAGCCTCTACAGAAGCAATTATTTCATCGATAAGCGTCTCTAATAACCATGCAAAAATTGGTCCACATTCGTCCATAATTATATATTTAAGCCCCTGTTTTCTATAAACCGATCTACAGAATTTTTGGCTTGCGCGAGCCTCAAAGAGAAAAACAAATTTCATCGATCTGATGAAATTTGGTAAACAATGGCGTTAGCGTATATGATATCTAACAACCGTGCCAGAATTGGATCCATAATTATATATGCCCCGATATAAAAACCGCATCCCCAGATTTGGGCTATATATATATATATATATATATATATATATAATATATATTATTATATATATATATATATATATATATATATATATATAATATTATATATACATACATATATTATATATATATATATTATATATATATATATATTAATAATATATATTATATATATATATATATATATATATATATATATATATATTATATATATATATATATATATATATTATATATATATATATATATATATATATATATATATATATATTATATATTATTCTGGGTCCGTGGTCGTCTTGAAACTTGGCACAAGTAGTTGCTTATGATGTAGGTCGGATGTATTGCAAATATGCCATATCGTCCACTTTTACGTATAGCCCCATATAAAGGACCCCCAGATTTTTGGCTTGTGGAGCCTCTACAGAAGCATATTTTCTCGATAGGTCTCTATAACCATGCAAAAATTGCGTCCACATCGTCCATAATTATTATATAGCCCTGTTAAACGATCTACAGATTGGCTTGCGGAGCCTCAAAGAGAAACAAAATTTTTCATCCGATCTTGATGAAATTGGTACATTGGCGTTGGTATATGATATCTAACAACCGTGCCAGAATTTGGTCCATAATTCAACATTAAGCCCCCATATAACCGATCCCCAGATTTGGCTGCGGGAATCTTTAAGGGAAGCCAATTTCATTGATCCGGTTCAACTTTGGAACGATCTGGTGTTAGTATATGCCCTCTAACAACCATACCAAAATTGTCCATATCGCGTCTATTAGTTTATATATAGCCGGATTCTCCAATCACATTTAAAAATTAAGTCCATATCGGTTCATAATCAGGGTTTGCACTCAGCCCAAAAACTTTTTATTTCTATAGAAATTTTTCAAAACTTTATTTCTATATAAAATTTTGTGAAAATTTTATTCTTATAAAAAATTTTGTTAAAATTTTATTTCTATAGAAAATTTTGTCAAATTTTATTTCTATAGAAAATTTCGTCTGAAAATTTTATTTCTTTTTTAATCGATCTTTTTATACCCTCCATCATAGGATACGGGGATATATTAACTTTGTCATTCGTTGTGTAACACATCGAAATTATTGCTCTATTATAAGACCCTCATTAAAGTAATATATTCTGGGTTCGTGCTAAATTCTTCGAATCGATACTAAGCATGTACCGTCCCCGTCCGTCTGTTGAAATCACGCTAACTTCCGAACGGAAACAAGCTATCGACTTGAAACTTGGCACAAGTAGTTGTTATCGATAGTACGGGCGGATGCGTAGTTGAAAATGGGCCATATCGCGTCCACTTTACGTATGAGCCCCATATAAACGCGGACCCCCCCCCCAAAAAAAAAAGATTTGGCTTGTGGAGCCTCTAACCCAGAAGCATATTCAATCCGATCCGGTTGAAATTGGTACATAGGTGGTATATGGTCTCTAACAACCATGCAAAAATTGGTCCACATCGTCCATATTATTATAGCCCCCATATAAACCATCCCAGATTTGGCTTTGCGGTGGCCTAAAAGACAAGCAAAATTTTCATTTCCGATCCGGCTGAAATTTTGGTACATGAGTTGTTGGTTATGGTCTCTAACAATCTTGTAAAAATTGGTCCACATCGCGCCATAATTATATATAACCCCCATTTAAACCGAATCCCCAGCATTTGCGCTTGCGGAGCCTCAAAAGAGAGAAGCAAATTTCATTACCGATCCGGGCTGAAATTTGGTACCATTGATGTTGGATAATCTAACAACCATGCAAAAATTGGTCCACATCGGTTCAGAATTATTATTTTAGCCCCCATGTAAACCGATCCCCAGATTTGAACTCCGGAGCCTCCTTGTTAGGAGCAAAATTCATCCCGATCCGCGCGGATTCCAAATTATGGAATGTGGTTTAGTATATAGTCGTTAACAGCCAACCAAAATGCGTCCAATCACACAAAAATTGGTTCATATCGGTTCATAATCATTGAGTTGCCAGTAGAACCAAACAAATCTACCACAATTTTATTTCTATAGAAAAAATTTTGTTAAAATTCATTTCTATAGAAAATTTTCCAAAATTTTTTATTCTAAGAGAAATTTTGTTTTTAAAATTTTATTTCGGTTCATTAATAAAATTTTTCATCATTTTGCAAAATTTTTTATTTCTATAGAAAATTTTTTCAATTTTTTTCTATAGAAAATTTTATTCAAATTTTATTCGTTCATAATCCATGCGTTGCCACTCGAGCCACAAAATAATCTACCAAGATTTTATTTCTATAGAAAATTTTGTCAAAAGTTTATTTCTATAGAAAAGTTTGTTAAAATATTATTTCTGTAGAAAATTTTGTCAAAATTTTATGTCTACTTTGTCAAACTGAATTATATACGTTATTGGATCGATCTTTATTGATTTAATATATACCACGTATGGACTTACATTAAACCAATTTAGAAAGATGGTGTTAGGAGGTTTAAGATACCTTGCACCATCGGCAAGCGTTACCGCACCCTAAGTAATTCGATTGTGGATTGGCAATGATTAGAAGAATTTCTACGCAATCCATGGCTGGAGGTGTACATAAGCTATAGGCCTGCCGAAACTTACGTCCGTATATACTTTTTTCTGAGTGTATGGATCGTCCAAATTTAATTCCGTATTTTTCGTCAACTTCCACTTATTTTTTCATATTCATAGGTGCACATCTATTTGAAACTAAATATATTACCACTTTTGGTTTCTCTTTTACATTCATTTTGAGTTGCCGAAAGTCGCGAGTTAGAGAAGGAATTTTGGATAGCGAACATGTAGCCATGTTTGTATGCAACATTTTATTGCAATGTACCGCAAGAGTCACTTTCGTGCAGCGGTTATGGCTTTGTAGGCACTGTCGTTGCCACTTGAGCTCAAATAAACTACCAAAAATTTGGCAGGGAAAATTTCACCAAAAATCTTATTGTTTGCGATATTTTATTTCTATAGAGAATTTTGGTCTAAAATTTTATTCTATAGAAAATTTTGTCAAAATTTTATTTTCTATATAAAATTTCAATAGAAATTTTTATTATAACACTGCGCGAACACTGTGGAACAGGGTATTATAAGTTAGTGCATATGTTTGCAACGCCCAGAAGTAGACGAGATAGAAATATGGCGTCTTTGGCAAAAATGCTCAGGGTGGGCTCCTGAGTCGATATAGCCATGTCCATCTGTCCATGAACCACGTTTTTGGTAATCACAGTCTAGGGTCTCAGTTTTAGTCCAATCACTTCAAATTTGTCACAAATATTGTTTTGGCTCAGAATAGACCCTATGATTTTGGAAAGAAATCGGTTCAGATAGATATCAGCTACCCACATATATATTTTCGCCCCGATATGGACTTATATGGCCCCAGAGAAGCCAGATTTACCTAATTTGCTTAAAATTGCACAAAGAAGAACAATTAGTACTATAGTTCCAAGTGTCCAAATTTTATTTGAAATCGGTTCAGATATAGATATAGCTCCATATATATCTTTCGCCCGATATGGACTAATACGGTCCCAGAAGCCAGAGTTTTACACCAATTCAGTTGAAATTTTGCACTAGGAGTACAATTAGTAGTGCAAGTCAAATGTGCTAAAATTTTATGAAATCGGTTCCGATTTTTAGATATAGTCCCTATATATCGTTCGCCCGATTTACACTCATTATAACCACGAGGCCCAATTTATTTTGCTCCCGATTTAGTTGACAATTTTTGCACAGGAGGTTAGGATTAGCATTGTGTAGCTATTTGACGCTGCCAAATTTGGTTTTGAAATCGTTTCAGATTTAGGATATAGCTCCATATATTGCTTTGCCGATTTACACATTATATAACCACAGAGGCCATTTTTTGCTCAGATTTTAGTTGAAATTTTGACAGGGAGTAGAATTAGCATTTGTAGCTATGGCTGCCAAATTGATTAAAATCCGGTTCAGATTTAGATATAGCTCCCATATTATTATTTCGGTTCGCCCGATTACACTCATATTGACCATCAGGAGCAATTTTTTTGTCGAATTTAGTTGAAATTTTGCACAGGTAGTAGAATTAGCATTGTAAGCTATTGCGTGGACAAATTTTGGTGCATCGGTTCAGATTTTAGATATACGTCATATATATCGTTTGCCCGATTATACATCATTATTGGGACCACAAGAGCCAATTTTTTGCTCCGATTTAGCTTGCAATTTTTGCACAGGAAGGTAAATTGCATTGTAGCTATGCGTGCAAATTTGGTTGAACATCGTTCGATTTAGATATAGCTCCCCATATATATGTTTTTTCTGATTTCGACAAAAATGGTCAAAATACCAAACATTTCCTTGTAAAATCGCCAAACTGCTTAGTCCGAAAGTTTGTAAAAATAACTCTAATTTCCTTAAACTTCTAATACATATATATCGAGCGATAAATCATAAATTTAAACTTTTGCGATGTTTCCTTAAAATTTGCTTCATGATTTAAATGTTTCCAATATTTACTTTACTAACATTGTGTTCCACCCTAGGCATTAGCCGACTTAAATTTTAGAGTCCATAGATTTTTGTAGAAGTCTATCAACAATTCTGTCCAGATCGGAGTGGATATTTTAAAATTGTATGTATTTGGGACAAAACGTTTATTTGACGATGTGATATGGTATCGAATAATTTTAGATCTACAAAGTGGTGCAGGTTACTTTAGACTTTATGCTTTCCTTACTTGTTTTTATTTGTGTTTTCCAACTTAATAAGAAGTTATTACCTGGACACAAATATCAGTCTTATCGCCACTTTAGGACCTATATTGTTCGCCTCGAGAGAAAGCATTTTCCCCGATCTGTCCACCACCATAGCCCCTTGCTCTCTGTACTGTCTACGCATTTAAAGTTCGTAAAAAGATTTTGAAATTTTTATACGATCTTAATGAAATTTTTACCAAGAGGATATTTTTTTGACAAATCCTTACAGCTGTCCTGCATCACTGACGCTAAATGTTAGTCAGTTATTCAAATCTAAATCTATTTAAGGATTGATTTTTGCCAACAACCATGTAATGTATGAATGCCCCTAAAATCATTGGTATTTTTTGTCCGTCCATCTGCCTCATTTTTTATACAAAATTGCCAAATGTGGCCAAATGCAAAATTCCTGCCCAAATAAAACCCACAAGAAATGATTTACGGATTTTCAGCTGCATGATGGACGAAGATGTTGAGTGTTGAGGAAAAACCAATAAACCTTGAAAGAGCGCATCTGTGTGTATTGTAAAATAAAACGCAATCGAATTCGAATGAGGAATGCTTGAAAGAACCCTCTATGATGAGCCCAAAACATTGTTGTGCACAGAAAGCCACGCAAAGGTGGAAGGGAGGGAATAAACACACGTGTGTTTTCTATTTCTCAACATCCTAGCAGGCATTGAATTGATCCATATAGTCAGCCGTCTTTCCCCCCCGAGGTAATTGTTTTATCAATGCCACTCATATGTTTAACTGTTAAAAAATAACGCAAACAAGGACGTCTGCTCTGTTTCCAGTACCAACCGCTGTTGACCGACACTGTTTCCCCTTTATGCATTTGCGCCTGCGCGCACATTCACTTTCTATGAATGTCAATGTGTTCTGTGTTTTTCAGCAGCTTGTGTTTGTTTTTTTTTTTATTCTTTCGGGCTTTCTTTTTTTTCCGAGTGACCAAAAGCTGTGAATGCTTCCCAGTTGTGAGAGCAATGTGTCAACTTTTATTTATATGGAACTTATTTTGGTTTAACAATATTCGCAACCCTAAATACCGCTGCTACATGTCCCTTTTTCTTCTCCTTTAACCACCATCAAATAACAACAAATAAATTTCAGGCATAATAAACGGGACTTTCTCCTCACACATATGCGTTTGCATCGATACGCTGATTCACTTAGACATTCTAAGGGTAATTACGTCTTACATATGTTTAACACTTGGGATGGTGGTATCTTAAGGCCAGCAGAAGAAGCAGCAGTAAATGTGCTGAGTGTACTAGGGGTACAATTTTTGGAATCTGGAATTATTTAGCATTGGAAAAATTCCATGTGGTAATATTGCGAGTAAGTTCTACATACAGTGATTGGGTCATTTTTGCGCGATATTTAATTCCAGCAGGTATTGTAATCACGGTTGTTACAGTTGGTCGAATTCTCCCAAAATGGTAGATTATTATACCGCGGTGCAATGGTTAGCTGCCCAGACTTGAACACAAGGTCGTGGGCTACGATTCGACGTGGCCTACATTATCGGTCGTGGGTTCGGATTCCTAAAGAGTTTTTCAGCGGTGGAATTATCCCACCTCAGTTAATGCTGCGTGACATTTCTGAGTGTTTCAAAGGCTTCTCTAAGTGGTTAACTGGCAATGTGGAACGATCGTTAGTACTCGGGGTATAAAAAGTTAGTTCCTTGTCATTGAGTTAAACATGGATCGGGCCTGCACTCAGTGATAAGGAGAAGTTAACCACTGTGGTATCACAATGGACTGAACAGGTCTATGTGAGCCTGATTGCAACGGGATGCACCTTAAACTCTAACCTAACCTAACCTACTTTTTTGGTAGATTGCTAGAAGTTCTTGGTTGTCGTATTAGATTTTGCAACATATTCTCTCAGCCTAAGAGATACTTCCTAGATTTTTATAGAAATAAAATTTTGAGAAATTTTTCTATAGAAATAAAAATTTGACAAAATTTTCTATAGAAATAAAATTTTGACAAAATTTTCTATATAAATAAAATTTTGACAAAATTTTCTATATAAATAAAGTTTTGACAAAAATTTTATATTGAAATAAAATTTTGATCAAAATTTTCTATCATAAATAAAAAATTTCTGACACAATTTTCTATATAAATAAAGTTTTTGACAAAAATTTCTATATTGAAATAAAATTTTTCACAAGGTTTCTATTGAATTAACATTTTCGCAAAATTTTCTGTAGAATAAAATTTTGACAAATTGTCTAAGATATAAATTTTGACAAAATTCCATATAGAAATAAAATTGAAAATTTTCTATAGAAATAAATTTTCACAGGATCTTCTATTGAAATTAAATGTTTCATAAAATTTTCGATAGAATAAAATTTTGACAACATTTTCTAATAGAATAAAATTTGACAAATCTTCTTATAGAAAATAATTTTTGACAAAATTCTCTATAGAAATAAAATTATTTGAGAAATTTTTTCTATAGAAATAAAATTTTGACAAAAATTGTCTTTAGAAATAAAAAGTTGACAACATTTTATATAGAAATAAAATGTTTACAACATTTTATATGAAATAAAATTTTGACAAAATTTTTCGATAGAAATAAAATTTTGACAAAAATTTCTATAGATATAAAATTTTTGACAAAATTTTTCTATAGAAATAAAAATTTTGTTAAATTTTCCATTAGAAAATAAATTTTGACAAAATTTTCTATAGAAATAAAATATTACAAAATTTCTATAGAATGGAAATTTTGGACAAAAATTTTCTAAAGAAATACAATTTTTGGCAAAATTTTTCTTATAGAAATAAAAATTTTGATCCAATTCTCTATAGAAATAAAAATTTTTGAACAATTTTTATATTTAGAAACAAGTAAGGAAAGTCTAAAGTCGGGCGGGTCTCTATATTTATACCCAGCACCACTTTTGTAGATTCTAAATTTTCGAACCATCATTCACATCGTTTAATGTGTTGGCGGGCTATATATAAAGGTTTTGTCCGAAATACATACATTTAAATATCACTCGATTTGGACAGAATTTGAATAGGACTTTTACAAAACTTATAGAGCTTCAAATTTAAGTTGGCTAATGACACTAGGCGATGGAACAACAATTTTTTTTTTTTTTTTTTCTAGTAAAAAATTATATTGGGAAAATTTAAATCTGACAGATTTTAAGGAAACTTCGCCCAAAAGTTTAATTTATGATTTATCGCTCGATTTATACTGTTTAGAAAGTTCTAGGAAAATTAGAGTCGTTTTTACAACCTTTTCGACTAGAGGTTGCGATTTAACAAGGAAAAATGTTGGTATTTTGACCATTTGTGTCGAAAATCAGAAACATATATTGGGAGACTATATTCTAAATCTTGAACCGGAATGTCAACCAAATTTTGGCACGCATACGCTACAATGCTAATTTCTACTCCCTGTGCAAAATTTCAACTAAATTCGAAACAAAAAAATTGGGCTCAGTGCATCATTGAGTGTAAAATCGGGCGAAAAGCTTATATAGCGAGCTATATCCTAAATCTGAACGAATGTCAACCAAATTTGATACAATGTAATTTTCTACTCCCTGTGGCAAAATTTCAACTAAATCGGACGTTTAAAAAATTGGCCTCTGTGTGGCAAAGTGAGGTGTAAATCGGCGGAAAGCATATATATGGGGGAAGGCTATATTTCTAAATTCTGAACCGATCTTGGCTGATATTTTGCAAGTTTGCGATCTCTCTCTT